>JAHZNG010003165.1:0-19704 GCA_027744375.1 Orchesellides sinensis
TCGGTGAATCAAAGATTCAAATAATTTATCGACATACTTGGCAAATCTCAATTGTTGTTCATGTTGGCAAATTTTAATTTGGATCTGATAAGTTAAGGTTAATTGCGACGTAACAGCCGCAGCCACTCACTCATGGGACATTTCGCCAACTTAGAATTCGCCAAAAGGGGATTCGGTTGCTGCACTTGATAAACCCCGAGCTCGTTAAATTTACACCAGGAATTGTCGTAAATCAACTTTTAATACTCTACTCATCATCGAATGTATTGATGCTTTTATGGCTATTCTAATCATTAAACGCTATTTTTATTTGACTGTATGGACATTTCATTGTGATGTTTATGAGACGGAATTGCTCACATTTAAGCCTATTTATTAGCCATCAGCCAACTTGAAATGGCTTTTCAGCCCTTTTTTTCTTGGCTCACTTTACACAATTGGCATGGTCATCAGATTACCGTTTCATTGTTATATCAATACTGTCACTATTGTGTTGATTATGTAATTGTACGTGTTTATGCATATCCCATGCACGATTTGTTTTAATACCCGACAGTTAGTCATATACATAGCCTTGTCAAATTTCTTTTGAACTGGAATACACACAATGCTGATTGCTATTAGCGTTGGTAAATAATGCAAGCAGAGTTGATTCGTGATAAGCTGTCTAGATCATTAGCCGATCCTTATACTAAAACAATTTTGGGTCTGTGTAAGTATTTAGTTTATTTACAACATGATGCATACGGTATTTCTCATCATCGAATATTCACACGCAATTGACAATTGAAAAAAAATCGTACATGAACATAGCTTTATTGCAATTTTAGTACGGAAAAGCTGTTAAATTTTAAACTACCATTATCATACAGCCCCACAAACATAAAAATCCGAGAACTCTGACAATGCGACTTTGGCCATTTCTCTCCTTTTGAAAACCGAACTTTGTTGAATAAAATGAAAAAACGAATTTAACTGTTGCTATTTTTTGCAACTTGGTATATAATGAACGCTAACAATTGCAATAATATGTCAGTCCTAGTTGCTACTAATAAAATTGAAGAAAAACGTTACTTAAACGTGCCAATTTCTTTTCTTGCTTTGTATTAACTACCATCTAATGCTACATGTAATGTGTGTAAAGGGTATTCAGTTGCGGATTGAGTATTGTAAAGAGTTCCGTTAGATTGATTTGATTTCGCTCTACACATAAAAATCAATGAATGGCTTTTTTAGTTGCAGTTGTTCAAGCGGTTCGGTTCATTTGCCATTTACTAACATTATTTTTTTCTTTTGTTGTGTATGGATGTTGAATCATTGTACTACAGCTCATCATGAAAAGTTGGGGTACATCAAAAGCATCCCTGAAGTAGTATTAGCGTCCACTACTGCTACTACTGCAAAAAAAAACTTAAAATGAAGGAAGAGCAAAGAATGGAAAATCCAACGCTGGCGGTTAGACTTACAGTAATCAACATCACAGATAATCATTATCAAGTCATTCTGTTCCTAAAGCAACTCTGTCAAAAAAGTAATGCTGCATGGCGCATTTGTAAGGGTTTCCCTCTGCTCCTCATTATCTATCGTTTCACAAAAGTAAGTTTGGCAAGGTGCTTTCTGCTTAACTGATATGCCCTCTGAGAATGCTTGATCGTACGCACAAATATGCACATTATGCATATAAAATATGTTGTAGGTTGTGTTGCAATCGTAAACTTGCTCGTCTTAAATTCATTTAATTTTTACAGATTTCAATGATTAAAAAGCTTCAAGTGTAATTTCATGTTAACTTGTCCTGTGCTGGTGGTTTAACGGGTACGGGTGACATAGCTTATGGGATCATGTTTTGATCTTATTATTACCTATACTGAAACTGAGATGCTGAAACTTGGAGATGTCTTAATACCTCTACTTCTTATACTAATAATGGTCTAATTTACTTCCAGTCCATGCATTTACTCTAATTGATATGTAATGGAACAATGAACAACTTTGCATAACTTAAATCAATCTTGCCTACATATATACAAGTATGCAAAATCCAACACATATTTTATCGTCATGTCTGTGACCGTTAATATCCAGAACTTTTCGTACATAAATTTAGTTGACGAAAAACGATAGTAAATAAAATCAAATTAACCGTAATTATATCTATTTTAAAAATTCCTAAAGCTTCATAACAAAACACACAAATTGTTGAAAAAACAAAAAATAGGGATTGTATCTGCAAATCCGAATGGCCAAAAGTTTCTTGTGTATCATTTTGTTTTAGTGTTATACTAAGATATATCTTTAGTAAGATATACAGATACATATAAAATATCTTCGATATGACCGGGGGTTTCGCAGCTGACACCCTTCAGCACACAAAAATACTCCGAAACGACCCCTTTAGCTGCAATAATCGGTAATATCATTAAACATTAAACATATAATTTGCATATTTTTTATAATTGAACCATCATAATATACCATATACATAATTTTCTAGATTGAACCCGCAAAGTGTATCTTCGCTTTGCTTTAGCTGAGTAATAATGGGCTCCTTTTTGTTTATACATACTTAAACCTTGTTTAATGATATTACCCATTATTGCAGCTAAAGGGGTCATTTCGGAGTATTTTTGTGTACTGAAGGATGTCTTTTTGAGTTTTGTGCTGAAGGGGTCTCGTTTTCCGTCAGCTGCGAAACCCCCCGGTCATATCGAAGATCTTTTATATGTATCTGTACTTTGTCCCTTTAGATTTGCTTGCAACTTTTTTATTGTAAGTACAGATAAGATTTATTTCGGAGTCATTCAGTGCTTGAAACTTTTATACTATTGACTCAAAACAACTTGTCGGACTCCAGATTTCTGTACAGCTATGATTGCAGGGCAACATATTCTGCAAATCCCTCCACTTCTGCATTGATTTGCGAACACTTAAAATGCGTTAAACGCGTGAACGAGCGCTAGGCGCTATATCCGTCGCGTAAGTTTTTAACAAGACTTTGTCTTTGTAACCCTTTTTTACAACAACCCTTTCGACGGAAACCACATAAAGTACATGAGCTGAAATGAACAGCTTTACGCAATTACAGTGTTCGTGGTGAGGCTTTAGTCAAGATGGTGTATCATGCTTTGATTAGTGCAATGCGTGCCTTACCACGCCAGAATGATGTATGTACATTAGATGAAAGCTAAAATGTAAGACTGCTGTCACGCAGAATAACAATGTAAGATGAAATAGCTTTTTTACACAAGAAACAGAGATAATATCTCCAATACCCTTCTTATATAATAGTAATAATAGTGTCAGCTTGATATAATCATCTATGAAGATGTTTGCCACTATTATATCATTCATCCCCGTATAATATGTATTTCACTTCCGTATTAATACACAGCACAAGACCCTCACTTTATTTATGAGTTTCGTGCAATTAAGCTAAAGTGCTGGGTGAGAGAGTGTGCTAACTTGTGCCAAGCCAAGGCTCTTGCTTACGTAAGAATTGAGGTGAAATGCAACATGTGAGTTGCACCCATTTCTATTAAATGCTTTCTTCACTTCACACCGCACTCACTTGCACATAAATACTCATACCTTCTGGGGAAAGATAAATGATACTGGTTTGGGTATTTTGAGACTGTCCAGGTATGTAAGCTGCCTAATTACTAGCAACTGTATCCATCAAATGGATAATCGACCTAGAAGCAAATTGGCTTCCATTCTACAAACCCATTCATAAAAATTAAGTGTTTTTCAGTATTTCAACCAATTCAAAAGTCTCTTGGAAATTAAGTAACTTGTTCCGAGCAGGTTTTAAACATTTTATTATAATTGGCAGTTTAAGATACGTCTTAATAGCTTGAATACAAAATTTGCTTTATTTATGAAAGACATATAAAAGTGTGTATTGATCTTGGGTTTTTAATGTTGATGAAGGAATTATAACTTTGTAACTTCTACATTAATTACATGCATAGTCTCCTCTTAAAGACAGTTGAAGTCATAATCATAATGCAGTACTGATTCAAGTTAATATGCTCATATATTTATTTATTAAGCATGAGAAGCAAATGATTTGCTTAAAATACTTGCCTTCTAACTCAAAATGTTTTCATCCAGGTCGTTGATGAATCAAAGAGCACCAAAACAGTTCTTGTATTTGGCATTAAAACTGTATTCTTGTGATTGTACGCTGACGAGAGTAACTAATGAATGCAATGAACGATATAGTAGAATGAACAGCGTAGTTTTTTCTCCCTATAAAAATTTTCAGGAAATTAAACTAGAAACCCTGGAATGAGCAGGCTTGAGAAACTGATGAACCAGATAAGCTCAGTGGTGAGTAAAATTATGACGCAATGAAATCTTTTCGGTAGAATAGCACCATAAGTGTGAGTTAGCGTTGTTATATTAGTTGTAACAGGTTTATGGAAAAATCAGCGGCAAGAAATGAAGTTGTTTGAAGAAACAGAATCATCTTCCGTTTTAAATATCTAAAAAACCCAATATCTAACGGTGTGATAGCAAATACAGCCTAAAAGTGTACATTTGCTTTTGGAGTGACAATTGACAAGACTGAATATACATATGCCCAAAAAACATACATTTACTGCTGACTTTCCTTCTCGATACAAATACAACTTAACTTGGATTGTCAAGACTTTGCTGCTGGCAGATACTCATATAAGACTTTTATATTTTGATAGATTTTTAGGCTATAAAATAACATCATTACAGATTATAATAGAGGTTTTCGTTTCTTGCAAGGCAAGCATAAGCTTAATACTGCTTCTTTTTCTGAAATACAGTCCCAACGCTTTGTACAGAGTATGTCACTTAATGCGGAGCTTAGTTTTTAAGAACTTTACACTTTTTTCATTAGATTACTATTACTCATACGGTAGTTCCATTAAATGTGTGAATAAGCCAAGTAAACCATGAAAACTGGGAATGAAAATAGGATCACCAAGAAAGAGAAATCACAGTGCCTAAATATAAGCAGTAAAATTTTCTTTCTGAAGTTCTCATAAAAATACCTCAAGTGTTATTGCTCACTTTTTTCTTTCATCCGTAAGTAAGAACACGACACGAATATTGGAATATACTTTCCTATATTATTTTATACTTAAGGTGATATGCATTACAGGAGGCACAATGATAGGGAGGGAATAAAGCAACACATTTTCCAGCATTCGGGTTTTTGTTATGGAGCTGCGTTCCCTTTCATCCTACAAGTGTATTTATTCCTAGGTATACATCTATTCCCGTGGGTACCCCAGTTTGTATTAAAATTCTGGTAAATTTCCATTCAGACGTTTTTTAAATGACTAAAGTTTTGAAAAGAAATGCAGACACAGTTAGTAAATAAATTGGATCTAGTGTACTACGCTTGAATTGACAGAATCATTCAGTTCTCTTCTCTTCAATACATTAACTTGGAGAATAATTGTTCGTAAATGAAAACCATAGATATAGCATAATGAATAAAATAACCGTTATTGTTCGACAGAAATTGCGACTACGTCGTCTTTATCCATTTTCCTACGTCATTCCTGTATCTCAAGTAACGAAAAACTATAAAACGGTAAAACAACAAAATGGGTTAGTGTTTGTAAAGTACACTGGATTTAATTAAGCTTGTTGTATAATAGAAAGAATCAACATGGATAAAACTGCTTGGAATTACTACATTTATTTTGAATTTACCTTACATCATTGTATTAAATTTCATTATACTATTCGCATAATTTATATTTGAAAAACTAAAGAAGGCTTTAAGGACTCAGCGCTTACTGGTTTCATTTGCAAATAAATGTAAAATACCGGATTCCGTTTTTTATTTCAGTTTGCAGTATTCACTTGGAAAAGAAATAGCCAAGGATTCTTAAACCCACTAGCTGAGATGGAATGCTTGACTTGGATACCAATCTTAAACACAAATTTTTAAATGTTTAATTTGAGTCAGACTAAACGCACAAAACAAAATCCATGAATGTAATGCCATTTAAATGAGTTAGCGTTCATAAGGAAACGGAAATTGATTCACTATTTATGATATAGGTAGATATTTAAATTTTGCAGAATTTTAAATATGGTATGTCGTGCGGAACCCTATTGATGTATAAAAAAGGAAGAATGAGTTTGTTAGCTGAAGCACCTTGACATTGGTCAAATAGAATAGTCGGGTGACAGTCCATTGTAATGCCAGGAAGATCTTTATATTACTCTAAAAACAGGATGCCCCATTGCTTGTAGGTAAGTGAATTGATGTATATCATGCTTACTTATTGCTATGAAAAATGACAATTTGTTTCTGCCAAGAAATACAAAAAAAAACTCCAAACTACCAAGAAATTTTAAGAAAGTTCTAGAAAGAAGGTACAAAGTTATTTGAAAACAAGAGATTTCATGGCATTCTCACACTATATTCATTGCAAAAAGGAAATTTTGCACTGATTTACTCTAAAGCCATAAAATCCTGGTGAAAGTCAGCACACCCCATACGTTGAGTGAAAGATGCGCTAGAGTAAAAAGTATCTTTGCTTATATAAGAGTTTAAGTATATCTGCAATAAAGAAAAACACAGAGGAAACAGATGATGAAAAGCGGTTGTGTCCAACCAAACATCGTAACTCAACCGTGGAACGTTACAAAATGTCAAGGTATTTTCTTTCCTTTCTCCCACCAACCAGCCCACAACAACTTACTTTCTTCATCCTTTTTTTTGTAAAAGGGAGGTAAGACAAATATGCTTTTCTTCAATGGGATGGAACATTAGTACACGTTTCTGGAGTGAAATTTAAGAAAAACATGCTGTATATTTTTTGCTATTTCACAAGCATTACACATAATTTTTATCCGTGCATAAAATACTCTTTGCTCCCTCCTTCCTGCCTGCTTAAAACATACGTGTTTGTTCACATTTTTCCTTCTGCCCGTTTTCTACATGAAGTAAACCTCTTTTTTTAGTACTTTCTGACCAGAAGATCTCAAGTCATGAGCAAACTGGACCTCTTGAGCAAAATACATCAGGTAAGTACAAAACACTCCCTTTTGAACGTTTGGACACGTAAGTGGAATGTAGAATATAAGGAAGCCCAGCAAAAAAGTTAAGCAAACTACCAAAATAGAGTGAGAAAGAGAGGGGAAAAAGACTGACGCATCATCTCACCTACTTAACGTATACATTCATACATTTATAGCGAAAACTGGTTCAAAAAAAAGAGGAAGTAACCAAAGTCGGTGCCGAAAGACTAGGTCCTAAACCAACAAGGCATACAAACAACTACACACATTCAAAAAAAGCTTCTGAGAATAAAAAAGAAACATGAATTCCTTCGCATATATGTATAACATACAAAAGCAAAGTTTTTTAGTTTCGGCAAAAGCCAGAGAAGAATATTATTTTTATATTGCTACTTCTTCTCCCACTCTACTGCTAACTTATTGCATTGCAAGTTGGCAAAGAATTGTGGGTGAAAGTAGAAAAATAAGGAGAGAGAAAAAGAAAGAATAGGAGTGAGAGAGAGACCATGATAATCACGTTGTTGCTGCACTGCACTAGTATGGAGGTAACGTCATATCCTTCTACTTTGCTTTTTAGAAGTATTTGGAATATTATCTTACAATTTTGAACAACTTACTTACTAAATGTAGTGCTATTTCCTGGTGAAAGCGTGGGGGTTTTGGCTTTTTACAATATTTTTTTCGTGAAGGGGAAAACCAGGGTGCTGTTGGAGCTATTGCGGCAAACGGAATGGGATGGTGAAGGCAAGACAAAAATAGTTGAATGCTGACATTCCGGCGGAGTAGCTGCGTACCTACTTTTCACTGGCTCCTTTCATTCACTCCATCACTACACGAGTCAAGTCAGTCAGTCAGCAAGTGTGACAGTGAAGGGAGAAGTGGAGAGGAGTGAGACCGTGGAGCCTTGAAGGAAGCATTTGGTGAAAGCAAAGAAGAGGGAGGAGAAGAAGAGGAAGAAACAACAAGCCCGCATATCAGATTTACCTGAGTAAACACTAAGAAGAAAAAAAATGAATAAATAAGGTATACCTACCTTGTAAATATCTCCGAAGGAGAATATACAAAGACACGCTACGGTTATTTCTCTAATCTGCCTAGCAAGAGGAGAAAGCTGTGTGAAAGCTAAAATCAAAACTACCATCTTCGTTGAATCATTGCTCCATTGGCTGGCATGAAAGACAAAGGGAACAGCGGAAACACAGTGGGTAGCATTGATAGCAGTAGTAGCAGGAGAAGGAACACTGGTGGTGGTGATGGCTCATCTTCGAACAGCCGTGGTCACAATGCCAATACAGGTCCAGCTACCAATACTATTGGCATCAATAGTTTTCCTGAAAGAGTGGTGGTAAGTATTGAAAGTGCTATTAGTAGTAGCATACCCAGGAGTAGTGTGAGTTCCGCCTGTGGTCGCATCAGTAGAAGTAGTACTCTTGGTGGTGATATTGATGATCATGGTCGACTTCCACCTGAAACAGAAGGAAACAAAGGAGAAGACGCAACAGCAGGAGGAATAGCATATCCTATATCTGAAACCACCTCCAGAGGAGGTTACAATAGCATTAGAAGTGGCAGCAGCTCAGTTGGGCATTCACCGAAAAAGACTGTCAGGATGACAACAGCAGTGACCAAGAGTTCCAATCAGTCGCTCCAGCAACAGTCACACCAACATCAGCCAGCAGACGCTGGAACAGAGCAGCAGAATACAAAACCTGCAACAAGTATTCATAGCTCGATTAGTTCTTTGCTCAGTGCGCTGAGTGGTGCAGCTGGCTCCAGCTTTTCTATCGGTTCGGCAAGCAAAAATTTTTCTTCGAGTAGTGGATTCTCAACGGGCACATTTGGCTTTATTAACAACTCAAAGTCGCCCTCGCCATCATCGACAAATTCAAATTTTAAAGAGTCTCCTACATTGTCAAATGTAAGGACAAGGGCGTCATCCCTGTCTTTCTCGACGGCGTCTTGTGAAAAGCCTGTGGTGAAAAACCACAATACAGATTCTAGCAAAAGCAATCATATTACGTTAAACAGCAAAGTGGAGAAGGTTTTGAGCTCAATACCTGGATTGAACCTGGGCCAGGGTCAAGGCTCGGGTGCAGCTCCGTCATCTCCATCCTCTACTAACTCAGCATGGGGTCAAAAGAACTCGACGGGATGCGTTTCCACCGTATGCCTTCCCAAAAGTCAACAGGAGAAGCCAGCCAACCCAGCAACTACGCCTGGGGCTGTGCAATCATCAACAGCCCCTTGCAACTCTGTAAATTCCATACAAAATGCTGCTGGAATTCCTGTTCCCCAAGTTCAAGTCCAGCAGGTCCCACCGGCGGATTCGAATTCTGGCCTGAATAACATCAAGCCACTTGCTGTTATTCCAGAACCCGGTCAACCAAGAAAGCTGTCGGCAACTTTCTCCTCATTCAATTCAACAAAGAGGCCCCTCAAGTTAAAAAACCATTCATTACACACTCTTGAGTTGTATGACTCACTTCATTTCAAGTCAAACGTCATGCCACAGGTAACTTAACAAACCTTATATTTAATATAAAACAAAGCATTGGCATTAACGATAAGGTATATATTTCATTCGATCCGACCCTCCTAACTCTTATCTGGGTATCCGTATATCTATCTGTATCTGAATATATATGTATTTGAAATCTGTCTCAAATTCACCAACACAGTGGTATGTGAGAATCCGCCTGTGACACACTGAGATGTCATACTTTGGATTCCAGAGATTCCAACAGAAGTTTATTGAACACATTTTGTCCTCTCATATATATTTTATGTGGCCCTCTTCTCACATTTATTAGGACAACGAGGAAGTCGTAAGGAATTGCTGAACTGAAATGCACGTACACTAATAGGTGTTAAAATTTCCTTTGCGTTTCCTTTCCTTTACGTACAATCTATACAAGGAAAGTCAAACTCCCAAGGTTTTTTAAATACCACGGTTTTCTTAATAGAACAAGAGGTTGCAAGTTACCTTTAAAGCCTAATAAAAACTGGGGGCATAAACTGGAAACAAAATTGCTTTACATCATCAAGGCCTCTGTGTGTGCTAATAGAAGGTTAAAATTGGGAAAAGTTGTCAGCTCTTTCCGGCTAATGTAATGTCATATAATCTTCATCCCATTTCCTTCTTTGGAGGTCGACGCAGGGCCACTCACGTTCCGCTAGTGCTTCAATGACCACTCAGTCTCTCGCTTGTAAGCGAGAAGTTTTTACAGGATGTTACATGCAACAAGCCTACATTCATACCTGCTTTACAAGCACAATTGAATGCAGTGTTATAGATAAGAAAGCCACATATAGAAAAAAAAAGTGTTAAAAAACTTTTATCAACACATCAAAAAAGCCAATATAGATTTATGTATATGATGTGTGGATTAGTTGCTATACATACATACATAAAGCTTTACGGTAAATGAACAAGTTTTGATAAAACATTGACACACACACAGTCAAAAAAAGAGAGGAAGAGTGAATGAAGAGTGGGGAAAAGTGTAAAGCAACATATAAACAACAAGGAAGTCAAAGTTTTCTCCTCTTTCTCCTTTTCAATGAAACGACAAAGTGATGTGTGTATGTTTCCAAGTTGTCTTCTACCTTGAATCTTGATGCCCCTGTGTACAAAAAGAACCTGATATATGCAACACACACGTATTCACATCCTGCTATTGATGTTTTTATTTGTGAGCTTCCATCATGTGTTTATTTTTACGTCATTCCCTCACCTCATCACTTAGTTTTTTTCTTTTAGTCAGTGCTACATACGTTTTCTTAAAAAAGTACTACCGACTTACTTTGTTCGTATTTATTTCTGATACATAAGAAAAAATGTAATTTTTTGTGCATCCGCATGTAAAGGTATCGACGACGTGACACATGAATGCTAGCTCAGTGTTTTAAGACATTGCTGCCACTGGCATTTTTTCGGAGAGAGCAAGTGGTTTTTCCCAAACCTGTTTGTCAAGCACATATGCATTTGCACGGTATTTGGGAAAAGGTACAGGGGAAAGGATTCTCTCACCTGGGACTTTCTCCGTGTTTATCCAGACGTAGGAAAATTGATAGATAAACGCTTACTACCTTGTTTCACTTTGTCCCAATAGAGCCAGCAAGACAAGTTAGAGGAGGATAACAGGGTTTGGTTTCTTTAAGCTAATTTCCCACCCTTTCGGATAAAGCTAGAGAGTTTAGGTCATAATTTGACACTAGGTTATTCTTGTTTGGAGAAAGGTTTGCTCTAAAAGCCCCAAGTAGTTTTTAGACATCTGGTGTTGTTAATCTGAAATCTGACAGAGAAAATACAAAAGATGCGCAGAGGTTATTAAATCAAAGCGAGTTATTGTTTAAACAATCGAAATCAAATTGTGAATGGGTATGCATTATACACACGTTGTCCCGTGAGAAAATAAAAAATACAGCGTTTACGTTGATTTTCGAAAATTTTCAAACTGTGGAGTAAACGTGCGTAAACTAGATTTGTATGTTTTGGATTAGAGTATGCAGAAGTTGTTTCCCTTTATTCACTCCACTGCTTTTTTTCTGTCGATACATTGAAATTAAGTTAAGGAAACGGAAGAATGTAGTTAAGATATACACACGTAAACATGAATATGCAGGTACGCACGAGAATTTTCATGTTTTCATTTACGGCCCAATAAATCAAGTATCTTAAGTGGGGATCAACAGAGGAGATGATGGAAGCTTGTACATGTTGTTGTACCAACTGACTACAGGCCTGGCTTTAAAATAGTACACACGTTCTTCCAATGCATGTGATAAGATTGATTGTGATCACATACGATGTAGTGAATGTCCCTACAAAAACACATGGAAACAAAAGTACGGCAGTTTTTGTGAGAATGCAGGGCAGTGTTTGCAAACGATACATAGTTCATATGCTGATGCTGACCAATGACTTTGATATTTGTTGTTCCAATGCAGTATATCTTCATCAGCAGTAGCCAAAGCAAACTGTTGTGAATTCTCCCGAGGTTAAGTAGCGTACTTTCTCCGTCGTCAATTGGTTACTAAAGCTACACGCAATCATCAAGAGACTGAGATTTCTAATGGTGTAGTAGTAAGTATACACAAAGTAGGTAGGAAAAGGCTTCTCTCAAGGGTAAATTGCTTACTCTCTGAAATCAGAGGAAATTATTGTATATTTACACTAGCCTGACGAAATCAAGATGAAGTGTGGAACTGTGCAAGGCTCAAATAGAAATAGTACATAATTCACACATGTGCACCCCATAGAATGGGTATCAGTGAAATTTCTGTTGCGTAGCCCAAAATAAAAACCGTAAGAAACAACAGAGCTTTAAGGCATGTCAGGATAAGTATACGTGAGAACTGCTGGAATGTACACAAAAGCTCTAGAATGCCGTGTGTGCGTGATGATGATGATGACGAAGATATTCGACAAAGTAAAAAAGTCAACAAAGTAGCCGTGTATTATTTACTCTCAATAGAAAATACCATGTACTCTTTCTTGTTGCTGCCAAAATATGGTTGTACTTAAATAATTTTGTCATAAGCCATGGGGTTTGTCTGTCTGCTGTCCTGGTCTACAGGATTTTTTCAGTAAAGACAAAAAACGGTTTAAACTGAATTGGAATGGAATAAAGAAAGTTGTAGTGCATCTGAAAAGTCCTTGATGCTTTTTTTATTAATGAATTAGATGCATGAAGGTCGTCTAACACAAGAAAACATTACTTTCTCTGGTACTCATATTAATTTGGTATGCATTCAGTTGAGTTTAAAGTTTGTTTGAACTTTCCTATCTAACTTTCCAATATATCGAAATTACTTTTATTCCTAGCAAATATAACTGAAAATGAATGATTTTTATGCTGGAAATATTTCACAATCCACGTAAATTGTAAGGAACGTAGTGTTTCTCTAGCACACTTCTTTGCTACGTCAGTGTTTCCGTTGCTTGCGGTTTATTAAACTTACATACTTATCTTACTTATGACTTAAGAATTTCCTAGATGTTTTTTATTCGATTACTATTGTCTCCCTTACACACCAGCCTTTTGAATAGTGCATGACTAAAAAGAAAGAAATGGAGTACTTCTTCACTTATAATCTATTATACACGTCATGATGACGAGGAGTAGCAATATGTCTGTATTATCTGTAACTGACGGATGGACTTACAGTAGTGGTACATTTTAAAGAATGCACCAGAAAAAATAAAGCATATGAAGACCCAAAAGGATTGAAAAATTTATAAAGAAGAGGAAGTTGAAGAATGTTTCTAAATTCCTCTTCCTTCACCAGCAAGACCACCAACAAACCGAAATTTTGTTTCATGTCACTGACTGTCTGTACAATGTTAGCAGAGTTCATCCTAACATAAAACACGTTATTTTATAAAAGTATAGAAGTACAATATATAATATGCTTTAAAGACATCTTTATTTCTTAAAGTTCACATATCATATTATTAATATTACTACACGTATTTGTTCTTGTCTGAATGGCACACACCAACTCAACATAGTATGGCAAACCCCTTTCACCACATTTCATACATTTTGTATGTTTCTGCATGTGTATATATCCGTATATAGTCTGTAGTAGGAGAAAATCAGCATGGTGTAAACTAGGTACTAGCATGTTGTGCAACTTAATGTACATACATATGTATATTTATATTGCAAGAGAAGTGACGACGAAAAAGAAGATGAAAATATTTAGCCCTATTTCTTTTTGTTGGCTCAACTTTTCCATCACAATGCCAACAGGGGTAGGTTTTTCTTGGATGATCCACTACTTCATTTCATAGTGACTGACTGTAAATGTGTGACCTAACATGAAAATATTCGGGTGTTTTCTATTACACACATAAAGCTCATTCTTAGAAAACCCTTTTTCTCAATAGAATGCTTGTGTACATATGTATGAGTATATTTACACAGCGCCCAAACTCAAATGGTGTAATAGTAATAACAGAACCGTAGGATTAGATTTACATAGGTACAAAGAAAAGATCTCACCCAACCAGAACATCCCCCAGTGTACCTATGTATGTTTGATACATGCTAACCTGCTCTTCATTCAGATCTTAGTTTTCTCTTCTATAGACAAAATACTCTTTACCTCACACTTCATTGTCAGCAAGAAGGAAAACATGAGTAACCGCGATGCTTTGCAAGTAGTGATATCATCAGCGGCAATACTTCTTCGAAAGCAAGATATCTTTCTTCGTCTTCCTAGAAATGTGCCTTTTTCTCACTTCAACATTAGATTGGATTTCTCATGATACAATTGTAGGTAGTAAGGAAGGAGACAAATGCAGGAGGTTTTCTTTTAGACCAGCGTAACAATCTGAAGCGAAGTCTCAATCGGTAAAATGTACTATCAGTCAATGTTTTGGGGAATAACATGGGATCACATGAATGCATTTTGCAAATCGGTTTTTTTTGTCCGAAAATTATACATATATACATAAAATACATAAGTTACTGTCAATTTTTGCAACACAGACTGGAAGTCAAGGAAATTTTGCAAATATTGGAGATTTTATGAAATATATCTGGATTATCAGTAGCATGTTTTAAAACATTTTTGGTGTGTCAAACCCTCTAGACGCATGCGACTGCTTATCCAAGCAATATAAATGCAAGAGTAGGTGCTTTACAAGTTTTTTCAACTTTTGCATTTAAAATTCATTCTCTGATATCAACGTACCTTTAAGAATTCATAAAATCCTGCAAGTTTTTTTTCTTGTGATTCTTCCATTGGGACTTTTAATTGAGACACGGATGTTTTAAAGATTCATCTACTTCCTCTTACTGCTTTATGGAATAGAGGAAAGGCAAACAGGGGGTTTCTTCGCTTTCCCCATTCTCATCCGGTGGAGATGGGATTCTCAGTTTTGAAGTTGAATTATTTATGAATTAAGTTCATTCTCGGTTAGTTAGCTTTTGAACCCCATCCAACGAATGTCAGATTGACCAGAATTGCAGACTATGCTTATATGCAGAGAAACACACCTGATTACATTAGTTTTGCCAATTAGTCAAGTTAAAAATTTTGTCTGCGTTTATATTTCAGTGTTCTCATGATCCTTTTGGTTGGTATGCATATGAAACACTTTTTCAAGAACAAGGTTGCTTTCCATAATATTTTATATATAAATGCTCACCTCGCCACGAGTCTAGATGTATATTCGCAGTAGTGTTTTGCATACGCATATAACACTATGTATTACAAACGTATATGCCAAAAATGACAGGGGAATGACTATTAAAGATTGGCATATTTTGTATATGAATCTATACATTTATAACTTTTGTCTTATAAACCATGTATTTTATAATGACTGCTACAATTTACAGCGTGACTAAAGATGGTTAGGTACATGAACTGTGAGCTTCTTTATAACTTCAGATAATTTCATGACATCTATAAAGAATAAAGACTAAATTCGTATAAGAGCCACGCTAAATATCAAAGTTGTTTCAAGCAGTGGAAAAGATTGTTGACTGAAAGAGCAGCGAATTGTTCGATACGACAATCTTATAGGAAGCCAAAAACAAGAAGTTTGTCACAGTGCTATAATGAGGATATGTACACACTTTCCTCAGTTCCTGTTGACAGCTATGTGTATAAGACATAATGTAACACGGCTTCCTCCAGTTTCCCCAGATTTTGTAACTGATTGCATTGTTTTCCGTTCTTTGAATTGGTGGATGTGATGTGTAAAAGAAAATTGTTTTATACGCTTTTAGTGGAACGTAACACGCTACATTGTACAATACGCTTCTCAAGCAACTCGTGTTCACCAAAATAATATTTCAATCCTTTGGTCATTCGTATCATTTTGCCCTTGTGTTATATTCGCTACGTCAGTCATTTCATGAATATTACCGATGATGGTTTATAGTTAACAGAACTAAACATTATAACTACGTATGGCGTAGTTTGGATGCATGATGGTAACGTGTGCTTGCTTGTTTTCCCCTTTGAATCAAAATTAACCGTGGAAAATGTAGAACATGAAAGAAATTCCGCTGGGAATGGTATAACGTATCCATACAGAGATATTGTAAATGGGATATTTGCAATTTTCATGTAATGCGAGTGTTGCTCATGAATATGAAGCAAAAGGCATTTATTTCTTTTCGTCTTTCCCAGTCTCCTCTACATACATACAGCCACTTCTAGTTAATTTTTCATTGGCCCCTATTCAATGACGAACTCTATCATAAATATAATTTTAGCGGTTCTACATAGCTACTCACTACTTAAGAGCTGATCATAGAATTAGCAAGATCTGCGTTTACAACGTGTGGGTTGAAGCAACACAGTCACCTTTTTTAGTTTATTGTTGGTAAGAGTGCGTTTGCTTGCGTCACTATATAAATTATCATTTCTTTCTCTTGTATTCATGCCATGCAAATGTTTCCATAACGTGCCAGTAATAGCCGACTATGTGTTTGACAGTCGCACATGAACAATTAGGGTTATCCTTTACTAGACTCACACTAAAAGCTGTAAAGGAGCTCTGGAGTGGAGCATGTGTTGAGCTTTTAGAAGGGAGAAAGTGGCTTTAAATTTTCCAATATTGGTCGCCCTACTCTTTTATAACGTCAACATTATGAGCCTAAAGGGAGGAGGACAAGTAGTAGTCTAAATATACTATTACAATAAATTTCTCCGCAACCTATTGTGATAAAACCAACTACGGAATACACATTGTTTCGCTTTTGCTTAGTGAATACATATCTTGGAAAAATCAGCTTGCTCACTTCACAAGTAATCAATCAGACAGCCGGTTGGGACTTGGAGTTGGGACAAAGTCTTGTACTGCCTACATACAGTTCAACCCACTAAGTGACTAGTACATGTAAGCATTTAGGTTGAATACATAATCCCAAACCTGATGGCAATGATATCACCAACCACACCATTCATTTATTATCTAGCCACCTGGGGTAAGATTCTGATGGTAAATTGGGGCGCATGAATTGATACCCTGCATGCGATACATGCCGGTCTAAATATATACCTACTTAAGAGTCAATACGGTTCTAATAAATCTAGTGGAACTGGCAAATGAATACACATTAGCAATATGTAGGAACACATATGCTTCGGATTACAATATAACATCTTCTAACTTTGGCAGGTCGCTTGACCTTGCCTATTCAAGTGCTTTACATCATTCTATGCAGTAATACACTTGTAATGATATGCTTTTTGTATGTGGTGACGATTGAATCTTACTAATTTTTTAAGTCGGTACGCACAAAAAACTTAATGAATATCAACACAATCAGGTAAGAATACAATAAGAGTTGTTGATTATGGCTTGTGCCAACTCTCTTTTATACATACTCATCACCATTTAGCAGTCTCTGCACGGAAGTAGGTAATAGGTATGTTAAGTTATTTTTGTACTTCCGCTGCACCTTTCATCGTACGTTATTCTTTCTTTACGGGGTTTTAGATTGGTGAAAAATCCTAGTATTAAAACCCATGTTAATAATACTAAACATCAATGATAAAATAGCTTCTGAAACCTCATAAACATTTTTACCTTAGTGAGATAGTTAGAAGTCCTTTTGTTCTTATAGCTATACACAATCGCTTTGTAAGCCAACAGACCAAGGTAAAATTAAAATATCAAAGCTATCATTACTTGCTATACAAAAATTTACGCTGCTTTTTTCTAGTGCATCTATGAATATAGTAAAAATGTCTACATGTTTTAGACTACCGTTCCATAATTCTGTGTACCTAACTGTAGTTTAGTTATACATGCGTAAAACCTAAGGAAGTAACTACCGTTGTGGATAAGTACTTGATATTAATAATGATGTTGTTGATAGCCTGAAAAAAAATTGGTCTATGGTGCAGTTTCATCCTATAGAAAATTATGGGATTTAGCTTGGTTTCTCTTGCTCCACGGCAATTCCACAATGGCGCCGGTCGACCACCACTGTTTTTCATTCTTCTAGCACAGAAAAGAAAGTTACGCCGATGTCATCATCAGGCTCATCATCATAGGTGATTTTGGTTACGCATGAAAGCTCAAAGGTATGCTCCATCTCACACTGCCTCACTCTTAAGAGCTTTCCCTGTGTATAGAGTACACATGAATGTTATGTGACCCTATTTATTTTTTCCCCTTTACCTCAACTTCTTCTTTTGCACGTTGTTATAAAGTACAGATTTTTTCGTCCTCCTTTTTATCTCATGTTCCTTTCTTCCTTAGTTTATTGGTGTTTGGAAAGAAAGTTTAAAAAGAATCACGACAAGACTAACTGTCGACCAACAACTAACTGTGGACTTGTCATTGCTGCCTTCTTTGGAAAGAGTTTTGTTGTGATATTTTAAACAAGTGAGTTTACGAATTACATACATACATAAACGGACGTGCCTGATATACATATATATTTCATGTACATCCATAATTTTTATAGCAATCTTGCAAAGTGTATAAAATGCACGTCCTCATCACAGTTTGAACAAAAACTCTAAAACATCAGCTCTGCACCACCATGCTACAGCCACTTATGAAAGTAGTCACAAGTGCAAATTATATTACCTCATTTTTTCCAACTCTGGTGTACTTTCTCCATACAGAACTCCATTGATAGAAAAATGGGGCAATGTAAAGCAACAAAAAAAAGGTAAAATGTGAGCTACTTGACATTCTCCACAAGGGCAGTTTACAAGAGGAGAGTTGTGAATTCTGAATGTGTGATGTGGTAGTAGCATGGTAAAAAGTGTATATCCCTAGTGGCATGTCTATTTTACACTTTAGATGCGTATGTAAACTGCTCATCCTCCTCTTTGCTTTCTTTGCTGTCACCGAAACTATAATACAAACATAGTAAAGAGTTGATGATCGTTGACGTCTTCTTAAGTTCTTACATGTTGCAAGTTGCAACTTCCCATCAGCATTATCATTATCGGGAGCGTTATTAGGAGCCAGGGGAAGCTGTTACATGCATTTGCTCACTTCCACTAAAGTGCACCATTCATATATCACAGGGAAATAACACTGGCTCTTTTAAAATGATACTTTAGAAAATTAGAAAGGTTGCTAATACATAAGTGTAGTCCAGCCAGTGTGAAGGGTTTTCATAGACTACTGTAAAGCAGAAAGATTCACGGTGGTTGCGTTTTGTTGTGAATATGTCTGCTTTGTATGTTTGCTATTTATATTTTTATGGTTTCATTAGGATAATATGGCAAGTATATAAACGCACCGGTTAACTTCAAAACACGGATGACTTTCTGCAATTTACATTTTAACTTGATATTACCAAAGCGTACCTTTACAAGAGATATAAAAACTAAGTGTGTATGCAAGCAAGCATTTCAAATAATTAGTTTTGGTTAAGTTATACAGGAATCATAAAATACAGACCAGACCCATTGTATCATTTAGAGCAGGGCAATGAAAATTATGAAATTCTAAACAGTTGTTAGGATTTTTTTCATGATTCCCATAAGTATAACAATTTAACTTTGTATAATGTAGTTGCGTTGAAATAGAGACGAAGCGATGGAGTATTTAAAAACGCTTCCCAAAATGCATTTATGCCTTTATGCATTTAACATCATCTCCCTTCACCATGGACAAGCATGTAACGCAAGAGAATCAGCAGTACCATTGAAATATTTTTAATTAACGGTTGGATTTATGATTAGATG
>JAHZNG010003166.1:0-15739 GCA_027744375.1 Orchesellides sinensis
TTACTGAAATCTTACATGTGTCAATAATTTTGTGAAGCTTTAGAAGATTGAATTGAATAGATAGTGTAATAACCTACTCGTATGTGACTATTTCTGTATTTGCAATGATGACTTGAATATATTATTATTATTATTATAAAGTAAATTTGCATCTTGCGTGCCAAAGTGTTTTACGTGCATAATTTTAAAGTATGGCTTAAAAGAACACATGCATATATTTAATGTAACTTACTAATCATAAGATGTGTACTTTTTGAAATTTGAGACAACACAATCAAAATGCAGGTTTGAAACTTGATCTTACCTGTCACCGCATAGTGATGATTTCCCCCTTGTCCAGCTGCAGACGAGACACTACCACCTGCTAACTCCATTCGACTAGGCCCTTGATTGATATTTGCAAATGCACATGCTGGAAGATCATCTTGTTCCAAGTCGTCCATGTCCACTGGTGTCATACCCATTTGGCCTGACATGTTTTGTTGCTGGGATGTGTATTGATGATGCATGATACTGTCGTTGTGCTCACTATTAAATTCACAAATTGAATGAACACCACTTTCTTTACAGAACTCGGTTGTATTGCTGCTGAGATTAGATCGATGAATGAGACTGTTCTGATGGTTGCTGTTGCTTTGAATATGAGAGAGATGATGATGATGGGTTAGAGCCAAATCGTATTCCGAATGGATATCGACTGAGCCACCACCTTTATGCAGGGGACTAGTTGTAGATGAAGAAACTGTGGGTTGTTGTGAATGTTGTGGGAGCCCAGTACCAGTCATCATCTCCGGAGAAAGCCTAAACTGACTGCAGTTGTACGGTGAATCCATTATGCAAAACGATTAGGAAGATTTTCTGGATATTTGGAAGTAGCCGTGAAATGAAATGCTGAATTGTGATGTAAATTAAAACTACAACAAACTCTATCATGAATATATATAACAAACTATTTACACGGAGCCACTTAATCTCAGTCTCAATATTAAAAGTATGCGTATGAAAATTTGGTACTCAAAAAACCAGCTCTAAAGCAAATATTAAAGAATATATATATTCTTGTCTCTAATAAAGTTAGGAAAGCTCAGCCAATTAAAAAAAAGTGGATAGCTAGATCGAACTTCTAATATAAATATTAAGGGTAGAGCAGAGCTAGCTTTTATAGTTTATTGTAAGTTTGAATGGCTGAATATGACGGGTCGCTGGTGTAGATGTGCACTTCCCGTATAATTTTATACCACGATACGTTTGTCGGGTTTGAATTCTTTGAGCTCTAAAAGAGATCTGAGCAACCTGCAATTGACACCAGCCATTGCATGGTCTTGACATCTGAAAATGAGGGAAAGCAAAAGAGAGAGAGAATAAAGTGGAGCTTGACAAAAGATACAAAGTTGTACAAGGATGCAAGTGAAAAACCGTTTACGTATATTTTGGTGAAAGAGGTTGGTTGTCGATTCAGATTTTTAAATGCTACCTTTATACATATCATCGTATAGATAGGTAGCATGCATACTGGTTGATAACATTTTTATTTGCATTGAACCAAAGTCTGGATTGTTCAGAGTAAAACTTTCTTTTTGGGCTAAGCTTATTACCAGGTTGCTGGTAATAACATTTTTACCCGGCAAGGAAAGTAAGGGAAGCATTTCTGGTGATGATACAAGAAGCACTTTGAGTATTCTCCAAAAAATGTGGAACTTACAGTCCACAGTCCTCCCCTTTTCTACGGCAGCCAACCCCTTCCTCCAGCTTCATGACTGGTAAAATTTGGTACGCCCATTCGCTGGCTTTTCTTCGTACATTCATTACACATTGCATATACAACCTACTACCCTAATCTGTAATCTGTTCTGTGCCTTATGGTGCCTTATGCCTTATACGGTATTATAAAATATGTGTGCCTTTGCCTACTACTGTGTCTGTGTCTGTGATCTGTAAGCATACTACATATTACGATAAATTCATATGTAGTTTCTTGATCAGTAGACTTTAAAAAACCTTGGACCTTGGATAAATTGCAATAGAGATGTTGGAACAGTTTCTTGATTTCTTCTTTCAAGTATCTTAAAATTGTTTTAATCTTAGCAAGTTTGTTTGACGGTTGAAAACAGTATTTGAAATTAATTCCCTAAATGCCCCAATTTATATGTACATTACTAAAATTTTAATGCAGGTAAAGTATTAAAATAGTGAATAAACTGAAACATCTAATAATATGACCACGGATTCGGACAGCCTCGTTTAAAAACCCTGTACTCTTCAACTATGCCCTTGTTAAAAATACATAATTCTGCAACTACAATATGCACGAATGGGTACACTTCATTTCGCTTAAATGCATAGACAACTTGTGGCGTAAAACGACGATTTTCATTTCAAGGAATGTGCTTGTTTTTTTAAGAATGGCTTTTCTATCTCAAGCAGTAATATTAATATTGCAGGAAAAATAAAAACATATTCTATGTTAACTTGTTTTATGCTTGCTTCCCCATATAATGTGATCACCATTCCTTTAGCGTACAAGTGAAAGAAGGTTTTCCTTCTTTACTTTCTGTCGATCAATATTGCCAGAAGTTGTTGAGAATTGAGAAGAAATAACGCTGAATTTCCGAGTGTTTCCAAGAGTCTACAGCTAAAGGTTATAGGTATAAAGCTTTTTCATAATATCTCAATACTAGTCAGCTTATTTCGTTCGGGGAAAAAGTAACTCCGGGAATATCGGAATATGATAATCAGAAAAAGATTTCTGACGATATAAAAATATCCCGTTAAAAGTAAATTGCGTTAATGTGCACTATTAATTTAATTAAGAAATAAAACACGTAAATATGCAGGTAGAATTTGACATGTATGAGCTTGCAAAAGTTAAAGTAAATAAGCAAACACATTAGTTGTAAGTTTTCATGCTTGACGCTTAAAAACGTTAAAAAAAATTTCTTCCTCGATTAACTGTGAGAAAATCTTTGCTCCAAATATACAAGCCTTATGAGCAATTGTGTACAATTGAACGTCCCATTTATAAGAGATGAATGGATTACAGTAACCAAACAAGTGCACCCATTGACTGTGTGTTGAAGGACGTTTAACGAGGCAGCGAGTATTTCGCAAAAATGTAGTTCAAAGAAAAAATGAACCTTAAAAAGAACCCTATATTTCCCATGACTTATTCCTTCATTGAGTAGCCATTAAATTCATGTAATTTGCGCCTGATCATAAACCGGAAAAATACATAATCACCACCGTTTATCGCTTTATTTATCTATTTACATTCTTGTTCGGATACACACACTGATACAATGCCAGTGACATTGACAATAAGTTACAATGTATAATAATAGCTATTATACAACAAAATGTGACAAGATTAGGGTGATGATTTCTCTTTTCGATCAGGCCAACACTTTAAAGAGAAGACTTTCCACTTGTGCCCAGTTATTATTTTAAACTCTCCCATGAGCCGATTCATACTCGAATGGGGTACTTGATAATATAGATTTGACTTGGGCGATGTGAATGGGATGACTATTCACCAATTTGACCAACGTTCTCTGGGTTTTCCATCCACTCAAGCATGAAACCAACCCTAAAAACCTTCTGGGTGCATAAACTGCGGTATGCTGAGTATACAAAGTAAAAAGCGTGAGACGGGAACTATTTATAAGCATTTCAGCCTTGCGCGTGCAATCAACAAGCAGCATAAGTAGGGGCTGAAATGATGGGATGATGAAAGCAATTGTGACTGAGGGTGGCTACAACACCACCACAATACTGCTTCGAATTTAAGGGATGTATTTGATTCAGGCTGGCACACGACTTGGCGCACGTTACCGGACAAGATGCTTCATGTCATGTCACACAACTGAATTGAGATTTCACGGATTGCGGCTTGTTTGTAAATACTAGATGTGTGGCTAACGCTTTCTTCCATTCATTGTCGTCCTCTTTTATCCTACAATCATTCTCAGTCCATCCAGCATATTGCTTCGTTGTTGTTGGCTGTGAAACAACAGCCGTATTGCAAACAGAAGTGTGTGTGCCTGAAAATTTGAATTCGAAAATGGATAATGCATACGACGCAGTGACGCACATACATACTCCAGTAAATAATGTAAAATATGTCACTAACATGAGATAGCAATTCAGGCCGGAAAATTTGTAAAACCGCATGGAAATCATTTTCTACATCAATTCCTACCATTTCTTCACAATCCAATAAAATTAATATTTATTGCACACAAGCACACCCTTTTAAAAATCCTTAAAACGTGCCCAAGGTCTATCTTTGCAATAAATCCCTGATTTCTTTCATGATTCTCAATACTCAACATGACGAATAACTTTTATTCGAAATCATATTTTGTAAATAGTACATACAATCTTTAAATTTTTATAGTAATAAATATTTTAAACTAAGTTTGATGGATTTTATCATCGTAATAATAAAGAAATCACGTCAAAGCAAAACAGTAATAAATCTGGAACAAGATAAAGTGAACTTTACACTTTCAATAATAATAACTAAATATAAAATCAAATCAGTTGTAATAAAATTTAAATAAGATATGCATTCGACATTAGTTGAATTAAGAAAACTTATTCTGAATTAATAATTTATTTATCAATATATGTAATAGTATATTTCTTAAAGCAATATAATATCTTCGTTAATAGGTTCAGGTTCTTTAATAGTAAATTATAACTAGTAAGATTAAATTGCACATGATTTAACCAGTTTTTAAACCTACGTAAAGTCGTTGCGTAAATAAACTCATGGAGTATTATTTACAACTACAAGTATACATTTAAAACATTTAATCAACCATACCATAATTTATATTAACTCATATAAACTCAACGTTTATACAATAGATGTTGTGCCAGCATTAAGGAAAAAGAACTACCTAATTCCAAATACATTACAGGTTGCAGTTAAAACATTCTATCCTTTCATCCAAGGTCTCTCATTCCAGTTCCAGTATGCATTCTTGGCAAAGTTCTTGCGGTTGTTTTGATTTTTCTTCCTGGAACTTGACTGAGACTTAACGCGTGAATCTCTTGAACTGCGAGGAATAGCTACCCGAAATCCGTGTCCAGTTTCTCTAAAAGCACGCTCAGCTGGCGTTGAATCTAACGAAGAAGTCAAAACTTTAGTTTACCAAACTAAATTTTAAACGATCAATGTGTTGTTTATGTGTCGCCATCCACTATGCTCAATTATTTAGGCATATAAAATGGAAGTTTGCTACGTACCTGATACAACATTTACATTTCGCTGACCAAATGCATCAGCCTTTAATTTTCTATCGCCATTCGTAATAGGAGTTTCCAACAACGCCACTCTACCCCATACTCCAAGCCGTCTTTCTTTGCAGAAATTGGCCAGTTTACTTAAGCCTGCAGAAAATGTGTTTTCCTTTGCGGCTGCTTCATTTGATTTCGGAATCCCCCAAACAGTTGCTTTAATGGAGGTATCTTTCCATGACCAAAACTATTATTTAAAAAATACATGAAGATCATTTTAATATACATGACAGGAAATTATATAATTCATATTTAACTGTCTGTTAGCTTTTACATCATTCATAAAGTAAAAAAATATAGACCTCAAGTTCAAACGCATGATGAGTCTTCCCATATACATCCTTGTTTGGCAATGGCTTCAACCGATAAGTCATTTCCAAAGCTAATATCTTGTCATGAAATTGCTTCTCGCAACTGTCGGCTTCAGGTTGTATAAGCATTACTTCTGATACTTCTGGCCGCTGTTGTTCAATTTCCGTACTACGAGTTGCGGTGAAATCAAATCCCGCTAGTGGATGTGATAGCCCCGTGCCTTCAACTTGGCTCTGTTGACGGGTAGTACCTAGCTCAGCAATATTTGTACCAGGTTGGTAAAATCCCGTACCGTTGGTGAATTCCATCCACGAAGATTGGTTCTGCATCGCTAAATAACACAAATATCAGACATACAAAAGTAGTAACTTATATACTTGATTTAAAATTTAAAAAATAAAATTAGACAGGAATATTGTCATTATACGTGTTTCACGGTTGCCGTTGTTCAGCTGTCCAAGCCGACTACCAGTTCCTTGAGATCTTGCAGCCTTGTCATCTTCATAACACATCGAGGGGTACGAGACGTGGTTGTTTAAAGCATTCTTAGCCCCTGGCGTACAATCTGAAATAACTGAATCTGGTACGGTACGGTAAGGCTCGCTATTTCTGTACCACAACGTCTCTGATAAAAAAAGAATAAAATATATGCATATCACATTATCATTCAGGTATTACATATTATATAAACATAAGATCAATAATAAAGTAACACTACCAAATTTTTTAAAAACTAACCAAAAACTCCTCGACTTTTTCTCATCTGGGCCGTCTTATTTATTGCAGTCGAACTATTGTTACTTTCGTCAGTTAGATTTTCAATTGAAAAAGCGCTCCTGTTCTTAGATTCACCTACTAAATCCAAACCCATTTTCAAATTCTGAAATCAGTACTGATTACTACGCGAATTCATTTAACATGCTCAAAGAAGACCTTTTTCGTCTACACCCCTACTTACTGCGATTTCCAATCATCTGGCTGCCTGTTCCAGTCGAAAGACGAAAGGGTGACGATGGTGACCCCCTAAGTGAACTACTAGTAAAAGCACGCTCATCAACATCGCCATTGTTCTCCTCACCAGCATCTCCCCTCTTCCCCTCCCTCTCATCGATTCTTTCTTGATACCTAGCTACTTTACTCTTACTTGGCATGCCCTTATAAATCACTCGTCTTTTTAGAAGCTTTATGGGCTCATGACTTCTAAATTCCAATGACGATGGAGGCGTACTTCGTACTGGATCATACTCTCCAAAGTTCCTTCCAGGTTTACCTTCCTCCACATGCGTTCTTTTGATTGTCTGAACAGGGGACCGCACTCTTGGGCGATACTTAACTTCCTCCTTCACCACGCTGGCCTTTTCAGAGTATGAGTAAAATACCATGTTACCCTTATTATTATTTCGAAAATTCTTCTTCTGCTTTTCCTCTCCGTGATCGTAACTATTGTAGTATCTCCCCCCGGCATTAGCCATCTTATCATTCGTCACTTAAACGTCAGGCACGAGCAGAAATTTTTAGGCGATTATGATGATGCAGCTGTGACCTGTGAATGGGGCGTTAATATAAGATGTACTCCAGACTCCCGGATAAATTACCTCCTGACTTTATCAAATCAGCATGAAACAAAGAACTGGCGTCACTGGGGGGCTATAATTACATAACAATTACAAAAATTTATTACAAACAAAAAATTGTACATCAGTCAGTAATTTAACATTATCAATTAAATCAAACATCAGCTGATAATCAATTGAGCTTCCATTCCTACTTACCCTCTTCTCAACTCTCTCACATTTACCAATACTAACTACCAATTAAACCTAAAGACTAATATTTAATTAAACACTATAAAATACAAAACTTATTACAATTTTGTAAAGAACTGAAACCAAAACAAAATGAAATTAAATGATTAAAACCCCTGATTGCTTTCAATTTCAATCAACATCAAACCTCTTTCTACCAACCTCCTACTAACTTCCTTACAAAAATATTTTAAATAGTAATCTAATGCTGAACAAAACAATCAGCACCAACAAACCAGAATGACGGAACAACGAATATTAAAATTTTACAAGAGGAAATTAGAAAATAACAAAAAATGATTCATTCCGCTATTTCTACTTCTCTACCTACGTTGCTACTTTTGAACCGCATCATCGTGCAAGATGAAGAAGGTCATATGCAAAAATGAAAGAGAACGGGGAACCGAGATGCGAGAGGATAAAGTATTACGTGCGTTGTACATAACGTCAAGTTAAAGGAACAGCTTACAACTAAGTACCCCATAAACACCGGCTTGCATATTACTCACTGGCTGACTTTATGCATAAATATGTACCTCTGTCCTGACTCGGATATTTTATGCATATTGTGCAATGCCCTAAATTACAAATTACAAATATTAATACGTATTTAAAACCAACTATCAACTGGGTTGTGTTATGTTATGCTATGTTACGTTTTGTAGATACGTATGCTAGGCATGCTAATTACTAATTGTTTTTAATCATTGTTTTAATAAGCAGAAAACTTGATAATATGATTTTATTATAAGATTTGAAAAATGCATAAATATTTTGTGGGTGGTATACAGAACGTAATTATTTCGACATACCTAATGTGAAGTAGAAATCGGGATATTTTGTAACGCCTGGTTTAATTGGGATGATTAATTTCTAACCGTTACTTGGTTGAATATATGCTTTAGAAAACGCATGCAAAAATGTTTATACAAGGATATGATGTGTAAAGACGCTATGCTTTCACGTAAGCAAAATGACTATGAATATGTGTGTGTTTCAAGGACACAACAAAAGTGTGAGGATGAATACCTATGTGGATGTGGATTTGGCTTTATTACGACATACCTAATAGTAGTACGGATGGGCAGAACAGAAGAATACTTCAGCTGCTGTTATGTTATATTCCTTCTTTTCACTTATGGTTTTTAGTATTATAGAAGGCAATGCATATGAAATGTAGTCCCGATGTTACCAAGATGAGTATAGTGTTTAACAGAACCAAAACAAAATACCATGCGACTGGACTTGCATGGATAATATATTTGGCTTAGGCAGATTCCAGCTTTCCAAAACTGTGACTGTGATGTGCATATTATCATTGTACACATACCCATGCATAAAAGTACATTTATAAACTTAATTTGACTTCCAATGGTGTAAAAGTAGCTTACTTACATAACAAAACATGTAGTCTAGCTTATCAACAAGAGGCAGAAGACTATTTAGAATAACAGACAGATGGAAAGATAGGTTAATCCTATTGTAATGTCCAACCAGGTACTCGTAAAAGGTAAAGTAGCATCATTCATAGTTGTCAGGCGCTTTTCCCATTAATACTTAAAATACATATTATCATCAATTCCCATGCAGCAATTTGCCTATCAATCCAATTATAGAAATGTGAGAGAACTGGACAACTTGATCATTTAAATATTATCCAGTTTTCCAGCAAAGTACATATACATACTGGTAGTACTATAGTGTGCACGTATTATTTATTGTGTAATATTAAATGTCATGAAGACTTCATGAATTCTTAAGTGATCTTCACAAAAAAGTTTGGATGCTTTTGACTTAATTGACGTTGGTGGCCACTTGAGTTCTTTAAGGAGATAACATGCAAAGATATCTGAGTGAGTCTTGGTGAAAGCGAAGTAGGTTCTTAAGTCTGTACAATTGTTGAACTTTAAAATAATTACACAATGGCATCGGCAAGACATTTAGTGCCCAGATCAGTTGCCTTACTCAAGTTTACTGGCAAATCTTGTAGACCTTTGGGGAGAGGAAAGAATTTGCCAAAATCTTTTGGACTGATGAACTATAATAGAAGAGCTTATTCTTCATCTTCTGTATCTGATGTTGAACTGACAAGCGTTCGGTATAAAGATCATGTGAAGCGAGGAGATTTCGCCACCTTGCAACCGGATGACATATCATTCTTTCGTGAAAAGCTAGGAAAGCACCGAGTGATCACGGACCAGTCCGATCTTGAGGGATACAACGTTGATTGGCTCCGCATAGTTAGAGGTTATATGACGCGTTGATTGCATTTTACAACATTTTATGCATAAAAATACAATTTATGGGGATTTTTAATCATTGGACAAAAAATAAACGCTTAAACATAGGCAGAAAACAAGCCATTTAAAAAGTTTTCTTGTATTCAGGTTCTGGAAAAATAGTGTTAAAACCGAAGACAACTGAAGAGATAAGTCTCATATTGAAATACTGCAATGACAGGAATCTTGCTGTTTGCCCGCAAGCTGGGAATACAAGTCTTGTGGGGGGCAGCGTACCCGTGTTCAGATGAGATAATTTTGAGTACATCCCTCATGGATTCTATCATTAGCTTTAATGAGTGGTCAGGTACATAAATTATACTTCGAAATGAAATGTCTTCAAATTGTATATTCTCTTCCGAATACAAATTGTATCTCGCGCAAGTACCGTATTTATGGGCCATTTTGTCTCATACCTTACCTACGTTGTTTTATAAAATGTTTTTGCTTTGAATTTGAATTCATTGTTGTCTTGTTTCATCAATGTTCACGATAGAATAAAAAATGTTGATTTTAGGGGCACTTGTATGTGAACCTGGATGTATATTAGAAAAGTTGAACGATTATCTATTGGAACGAGGCTTCATAATGCCCTTGGATCTAGGAGCTAAAGGTTCATGCCAAATAGGAGGAAATGTGTCAACCAATGCAGGTTTGCTGTGAATATATGTATTATAGATAGCCAAAGATGTTACATTTTTATCTCTACAACTTTCAATCTTTTAAATGCATTATTAGGAGGACTGAGATTGCTCAGGTATGGAAGCCTTCATTCAACAGTTTTGGGTTTGGAAGCTGTAAGTTATTCGAGATAAAAGTGTATTGTGGCTTTTACAATTGTGCATGATTGATTTAATTTATTTTAAATATTTCATATTCTATAGGTTTTAGCAGACGGGACTATACTTGATTTGATGAGTACAATGAAGAAAGATAACACCGGATATGACCTGAAGCATCTCTTGATTGGTGCAGAAGGTACCTTAGGAATAGTAACAAAAATTTCTATTCAGTGCCCTGCTAAACCGAATGCGATTAATCTTGCATTCCTAGGTAAGTAAATTTATTGACAAGTCAAATGGGAAATATAAATGTTTTAAGAAAAAGTTTTTAACCACCTCCATTTGTCTTCATAGCATTGGATGGCTTTGATAAAGTTTTAACTACATTTAAAAGGGCAAAGGGAGATCTAGGAGAAATTCTTTCTTCTTGTGAGTACTGAAATTAATTTAGAAATAGCTCAGTTTTCTAATCAGTCATTTGTGAACTTTGGCGACATTTTTATGTACATAGGTGAGTACATTGATGCTGAATCAATTGAGTGTGTCACTGGAAACCTGAACCTAAAACTTCCCGTTGAAAAGTCAAAATTTTATATGGTAATAGAAACATCAGGATCACAAGGTAAGCACGATGAGGAAAAATTAAACAACTTTTTGGAGGAAATAATGGCAGATGGAGTAGTGTCAGATGGAACTATTGCTTCTACATCAAGTCAAATTAAGGTAGGTACTTACCTTTTAATTTTAAGTAGGTTTCCATCCATTTCCGGAATTTTACGTTATTGATGTTCTTCCTGTTTTGCATTGTAGGAGTTATGGGGTTTGCGAGAAAGGATGGCAGAAGCATTATTGCATGACGGCTATTGTTACAAGTACGACTTGTCGATTCCTTTGACGGTTTTTGATGATCTTGTAAATGACATGAGAGAACAACTTGGTTCAGAAGCCAAGCGGGTGTGTGGTTATGGTCATCTTTTACCGGAAGTTATTGTGAAGCAATAGTTTGAGCTTATCATGAAAAGTTATCACAAATCATTCTCTAACGTGTGCAATACGAGTGTAAAAAGTTTTAGGAACTTGACTGTATGACGCATCATATATAATATCAAAGAATAATATACGTAAAACATTTTACGATGAAAATGAAAACATATTTAATAAAAACTCAACAATAGTAACAAAATAACAAGTTTCTAAATGCTAACATCATATCATAAGGAAAACAAATCAGGCACAACAAAATGGCATAAATTATTAAAATCCTTTAAAGGATAACATTTTTTGTCAGGGTCATTAAAACCCGAACCTAGTTTACACAAGCTTCGCATGTGTACATTTCTCTGTCAATTTTTAAATAAAAATTGAATTAATGAGATCGTGTAGTCGTTTGTAAGAATTTCGGATCATCTGATGGCCGACATCTAAAAATGTCATTGACTGATCGGATTTTCTTGAAACTCCTGTATTAAGCAAAGTAAAATCATAATTTTAGCTGCTTCGTAGCAAATACTATTATGTATTACGTGATTATGAATTTCCTTACCATGAGGAGGCATCAAATTTATACGGATTCGATCTAAGGGATCCCTAATGTCCGCGCTGCTACTACAGACATAGGTTCCATAAGGGTCTACTCCTCTGTCACTGACGTCAATTTGGAATCCAGCTTTGGGATCATAGATGTGGAATGGCTGGTGCTGATACTTCACAACTACGATTCCCATCCTGAACACAACAAATTTTTTAAACAAGAAAATCTTTGCCTTTGGATTGTTTGCTATGCATGGCAAAGTCACGACTGAGCTTCCGTGCTCCGCGGTCACATTGATTGTCTTTCCTCTTTGTACCAAGTAAGGACGTGCTCCATCTGAATTAAATTATCAGTTTTACACGTTAGACGCATGGAGCAACAGATCTAAAGAACTAGATAATATATTTGCATCATTGCTCTTACTCATGCTCGGTGCATACAAATGAAAACTATTGCTTTTGTCAGGGAAGTCCACACTTCGGCAGCTATACGTTCCAGTAATTTGGTCAGTGAAGTTGGTAAAGACAATTTTATGGCTAGCAGGCATTGAGACCTGATACTTTGAAGAGTTTACTCCAGATCCCACAATCTGATTATCTTCCTGGTTCGCAACACCAAAATCCTGGTGAAAACATGCAAGCATGCAATTAGTATATTATGTAACTTATGAATAATCTAGAGAAATGTATGCTTGTAAAACAGTAAGGAGTACTTACGCCAATCCCTTGATACTCAAACTCCACGGGTCCAATGCCTTGGTCAAAGCATTCCACAATAACTTCGGAAATGTACGCTGACCTATTGGAAATCGGTAGCGTCCACTCTTGAAGCCCTCCTTCTCCCAAGCACATATCCATAGGTTCAACAGTCTCATTTTTTACGGGTCTGCTTTCTTTGCGCAAAAGCCTCCGAGCCATGCTGAAATGGCTGAATATAACATTATTATTTGAATCTTCTAGTGGGACAACCGTTGTGTAACTTTTCAGTTTTATAACAGGTATATCGGTGCGAGTCGTGCATTCTTTCGGTTCTAAGGGGAATCTTCCTTCGTAAGAGCTAACAAAATCTAAAGTTATTAAAACGAGGAAGGAAGAGATTCCCAAGAGGAACTTAAGTTGGCTAGTCATTGTTTTATTTGCTATCAGTAAGGCACACTGACTTTACTTGAAGATACACATGTGAGCCGTTTCCTTTCTAAAATCAAACTAAAACTAAGACGTGGGCTTAAAACCTCAAAGTGTTTTGTTCAGGAATACGTGGTGAGCGAAATAGAGAGTGGAAAGGAAATCGACATCATCACGATGTCTTCTTAAGCTTATACTTGCATATAGCATTCTCAGTACACGAGCAAAGGAACGGAAGGCGAAAGTGTTTATTGACTGTTTGGGTGCTAATTAGATTGATTCTGCATACAAAAAATATCTCTCTTTTCTTCTCTCCCATTCTCATTTCTCATCCATCCTACCTTCTTTAGCTTTTGTTTAATGTATTTACACATTGTGTTTGTGTAAGTCTTTTAGCTTTCCGTATAGTAATCCCACATTATATTTCCTTCCAATGTCAAAACCCTTCCTTTTTAGGCTCCTTGTGAAAGGGAAACTATTAAACTTGTCAGGAAGGGATGATAATAATAAGGAACTGTTTTATAAATAGGCAAAAGCTATTGACATTAATTTAAGTGTTTGTTTAATTTAAAAAGTCGACATTTACACGAAAAACTATTAGACCCCACAGTTCACCTTCAAGGCATCTGCATATTTTTACTCTTTAATCATTCACATCCATGCGTGCACAGGAAGTATAGTTTGTAAAGGGAAGTGGTACAAGAGTTTTAGATGTGTTCCTACGTCCCTTGTCATAATGATGACCTAATACGTATCCACTGTAATAATGTATGAGGTTGATTATGAAGATAATGTGTTGCTTTGCTTTCACAACTCAGCTTTTGCAAAGAAATAAGAAATGAACAAATGACCTATTTTGTATTTTCTTTGCTATATGTAATGGCAAATTGATGGTAGGCAAATAAAGTGCATGGAAAAACGCTTCATTATATTTCAAAATAATTTCTCCCATTTTTCAATGTCTTTGCTTTGTAGTTTTGAATTTGCAGATTTGGTTACAATACACTACGATGTAACACATGTATATTCGAAAGCCAGATACTTCGTTTAGAAGATTCTAGCATTATTAATATTGTATAAAACTTGTGGAAAGTGTGTTTAGATAATTGTAATTGTAAAGATATGTATATCATTTACGTATATCCAGCCTAATGAGAAACAGTGAGTATATGACATAAAAAACACTAAATTAATGATTTGCTAATTAAATATGATAGAATGATAAATGAAATCTAATAATGTCACGTATCATTTTCCAACAATAAAAAGGAACGAGAATTTTTAGGTTTGTTGTTCAGGTTTATTTTCATTTCGAATTTGATTGTTTCAAGAAACATTTCTGCAGCTAAGTGTTTGATTGGAAGTCTTGTGGTTATATAGATTGGTTAGGCTCGGTCGCAGATTAATCTAAGTAGTTTGCATGAAAAGTACACTTCAAATAAAAATTGGTAATGGATACAGTCTCAATGCTTCATGAAATAGCGGATGGCGTTTGTACAGCAACTGGAGCTGTGTCATTGGGCTTATGTAAACTCCATCCTGAAATATAGGGAATCATCAAATCAACTTCTTCACTCGAAAAAGTTAAAATATATGTTTAATTTTTCAGAGATTTTACCTTGTCGCTTGATATTGCTCTCAAAGCCAGGTAAGATACAGTAATGTTCTTCCGTACAGTCTGTATGGTACACCATACCTACAGAAGAAGGGCAACGCAGATTTCAGCTCAAAGTTAAAGTTACCAAATAACGACCACAATTTTTTAATTACCAATTAATTTGCCTTCTACCTTTCATGTAGCTAGTAACTTTGCATTCAGTCGAGTTGATGTACAAATGCTCACATGGATCCCAAATATTCGTGAATTTGCAGGCAGCCAAAGTTAGGCCTACTGTCATCGTAAGAACAAAGAGGTAGAAGAAAATGCGCATGGAACTGATATAAAGAGTTAAATTCATAATTAATTGTAACGGATTTATATAATCGAGATGCTAACTCCTACGTTAGAAATAAAAGCGTTTGGTAAATTACATGAGGAAAACATTAGACCACGGGCTAATAACCATTTGACTTTGACTGGCTGTGGAAGCTGTCCGATCAAGAGCAACCGATGATACGGAAGGAGAAAGTTTTAAATTTACTGGACCTATCCTTTCTCCACCAGCACCTCCATCGAAATTGGCATGCGGTAGAGTTGTAGGCTTTAACACTAGTGGCTCTGTCCTTGGGTGAGCGTCGGAGTCGTACGATGACATTTTTGCTTATATGTGCTTATGGATGAATTTTACTATGATAGGTTGGATAATTGGATGGTGGAAAGCTGTTTTAAGTGGGTGGGAAAGGTCATATACGAATCGAATACAAATTCTCATACATGACTATGACAAACGAAATGGAATAAATATAGAGATGAAATTACTAAACTTATGCACGAGTTTATTTTTCATGAATCAAAACGGGGAGATACAAAAGCTGTTCCTTGGAAACCCATGGTATTCTAACGCATTTGAACGCATTAGGCATACCTATAGCTCCCTGAAGAAATACCTATGGAATCCCAAATGTAGCCGTCACCAATTTGCATATGTGGCTACAGATTCTAGTG
>JAHZNG010003167.1:0-13424 GCA_027744375.1 Orchesellides sinensis
GCATGGTGCCTTGTAACGTTTTTTTTCTTGCTTCGTCTCTCATTGTTATTTAGTGTTAAAATTTTTGCAAAGTCATTTGACTTGAAAACTTATCTTCGAAAGCTGGTTTACTTTACAATGCAAACAGGCACGTCTATACAGGTATGTGAGCAGGGCAAGAGAGAAAATGAGAAAAAAATCTCATTGTCATTGCCGCATATACATAGAGTATGTTGATATTCACTTGGTCATGTCCTGTGTTTTCTGCAAGTGACCGAAAAAATTATCTAGAGTCATTATAATAACCACTTGTGTTGTAGTTCAAATGCTACAAGCCATTGGTGTTTGTTAAAGTTGTACCTCTGGATTTAATTGTTATGCGTAGTATTATTGCATTCGTGTGCTTCACGCAGAGCTACAGGAGTTTTGAGATTGGATCAAAACCTTGTTGCAATGTCAGCTATATATGTTCGTATTGGATTACAAAAAATTTAATACGGTACATGTACATCTAATGAGCATTATTTTTCACATCTGCATTCATTTTCTCAGATAGTAACTATAAGCCCAAATAATCAACAACAACAACAACGACGATTCCGCAACGGTGTTTTGGATAAGATGTATGTGGAAAGCCCATTGCGTTTTTGTGTATGTTCTGAAGAAAGAGAGGGCACATAGGAAAAGACATATTCTCCTGTTGGTATTCATGCCTCTTGCTGTGTGAATGAGTTGAGAAAAAAAGTGAGCTGTTCATGTAGTATTTGCTAAAGTACATCTGCTGCTGCTGCTACACAAAAATTTCTATTGCATACCGTCGTCTTCGTTTTCTTCCTCCCCGATTAATGTAATTCATGCCACAATTGCTCCTCTACGCTGGGATATAGCATCTCAGATCAGTCTGCCTCGTCTGGGTCGGTCTGCTGGTTAGAACGTTACTTGGGACTCCAAGAAAGAAGATGGTTTACTATTGAAGACGTCTTTTTGTGAATCGCATTCCCCAGTCGGTCTTCTCCGGTTGGGTATACAACAGCAGTATATAAAAACCAGTGCTGGATCAAGTCCTTTGGCGACTTTTTCTTTGGAATTCAGAGCCGTTCCTCACTAATTCAGTTGTACTACTACTTTCTGGTTTTTTCATAGCGGGGCTGTTAGCAAAGCTATTGCATCGTTGCATGACAAAGACGAAAGAAGTTTGTGTAAACAAAAAAATGCATGAGACATAGAAAAGCATGTGGAAAGTATGAGCAGAGGATGTAATTGCTCCCTGACAGATGAAATGTGCAGGTGAACTGTGAACTTTCCTATATTTTAACGAACAAAAAGTGGAAGAAATTAAGAACAAACAAACTGTCGAAGCGAATCCAACATGTGAATGCAATTATTTCAATTAACAACAACTAGACAAAAAAACGTTGATTTCAAGTATTTTGCTGGAACATGAAAAGAAAAAATGTTATGCTTTACAGAAGCATTCAGCACACAAAGTCAGTTTGAAGACAACATAGTAGAGTGGATTAAGTGCGAAGTTACTTTGATGTGTTTTTTAAACGGTGAAACGTAGTAATTTAATAATAGAGAAAGTAAAAATGGCTATAGTAGGTCAGGCTAAAGTATATCTGTTTACTTAAGTTGATTTCTTAAATCTTACAAGTAGTGCCCACTCAGGCCATTTGGTTATAAAATGGATGACAATGGTCAACTTTTGGATATGGATAGTAGTGATCAGCAAACGAGTCAAATTGACTCGGAAATGGATTCCCAGCAATCCTCCTCCCAAGACTATCGTCATCCAGCTAATGAGTTATCAAATTTGAATAAAAAGCGACAAAGTACAGAATCTAACAGTTCAAGTGTGGTGGGGAAGTATTGGCGATCAAAATCCTTACCGGTAGCATATCTTCCGCCATTAGATCAAAATCATGTCACACCTAACAATGACAATGGTTCTAATCAACCAAAACCTCAACAAAAAGATCAGCCAAAAGATCAAAATAAACGTGGAAGCTCTTGTCGCAATTGTCGTGGGGGCTCAACGAAACAGAAGAGTAATTGCAGTGGTGGCAGATGTTGTAGAGGGAGTCATGCATCGGCCAACTCTCACGATAGTGTCAACAATGGGAAGGTGAAAGGCCTGGGCGTGGGGTCTTCTGCTGAGCAGGTGAGGCTTCAAATTATATTACAGTTCATCATGTCATAAATAATGCATAGGTTTTCTCCAACAGGTTTAGTTTTGTTAAGCGATCACAGTACAAAAATCCATTCGTATATTTTTAATCTAAGCATAATCCAGTATAACTTTTTTTCTGGGATGGGTAATTTATGACTTGTAATTTGTCTATTTCTACGAGTCTTTCATTTTGCCCACCATCGCATTTAGTTACGCAAGCCATAGCTCATCTTTCGTGCATTTGTTGTAGTAGATGTTTTAAATGCGCGAAATACAGTGTAATGCATAAACAAAAAATGAAAAGTCTTGATTTACAATGATGATGATGAGTTTCAGTTTACTCCGTCTAAAGAAATAAAACATGCATTGGTTGTACTAGAAAAACGTAAGACAGTAAGACAAGTGAAGAGATTTATGTTTAAGCCACGTAGACTTTATCAAAAACAATTCGTATTTTTGTATCCGTAATTAAGTTTTTCAATGAATTCTTCTTCTTGATGAAGCAGCATATTGATGTTATCTCATATGTTTCGCTAATTATAGCCTAGCCTGCCTATTTAGCATTATTTATTTGCAACAAACTTACATGAATGTATATACGCACACGTCATTGTTATACTTGCAATTGAAAGCTTTTCAACGTTTCCTTGATTTCCAACACCCTGAATGAAGTAAACCGAAACAGTTTTAGGCATTCATTATTTTGCTCAGGCTTCCATAGTTCTAAGCATGCTAGTACCAGAGTAACAGTTAGAGTTAGAAGTCTACTCTTCAAGTTACTACGTAGTGTAGTGATATCATTAGAAGGATTATCTACAAAAACTTTATTTTTCGCTTGAGGAAACCAATTGAAAGTAAACAGTTTTAAAGGTCCTATCTATCTGGTCTACAGTTTCTGGAACATAAATGAGTAGCATAGAGGTACACACAAAACTTTTCCTCCTTTTATTTTTGTTGGTTCTGCACAAAAGAAAAGTGGAACGGGAGTCTTTTATAGAATATAGAAGTTAAGGTGATGGTAGGAAAACTAAAATCGACACCTTTCTGATAAGACCACAGTATTTTATAGGAATTTTTAACATTTTAGCATTCAAAGCCAAGGAAAATGGCTCTTCAAATGCAGTATTTTTATATACCTACTTTAACAGCCAGACTGCCAAAACTTTTGAACGAAGAAGGTAAATAGCTTAAGTGCGTGTGGTTGTCTGGTTATCATCATCAGTATCAGCTTACACGGATTTAAATGCATAAAACATTATACTTACCTACATGTCTGCTTCCATTTCTGTAAGAAAAATACTTTTGTTAGCTCAGGGCTATCGATCACTTCTTTTGTCATCCTCATTGTCACGAAAAACACGACATCTGCCATAAACAGAAATATCAACAGTGAATCATTCTCTGTTCTTTTTATGCATGCAGAAATTCAACAATGAAAACAGTTCCTCATCTTCGTGCATCTCAATTTTTCATTCGCTATTCTTTCATTCGTTTTCTATCAGTCTTGTAAACGTTTTAAAATGTATGGTTATGTGTTCAGAAATCAAACACGACATGGATACGTAGTTGTATGTTTGTGTTGCATAATTTTGATGTTTGTTGTACGGCTTCATTCGTGTTTTCTTCGATATTATAAATGCATCTGTTAAACCTTTTTCTGTTCTCTCATCTCAGGTTACAAACAGCTTTCTTCATATTTTTGGCTGACATGTAAGAAATGCATGTAAATGCAAATGTTTATAATGCATCCGATAGTATCTTAATACTACAACATTTTTCTATTAGAGCGTATGCAGAAAAGGATTTGAATGCTATAGCATCTTTCCAGCTGTATTTTTTAACTGAAACGGGTTAAGCGTTAGCGTTATGAGATCACATAGAATTCAATTAGACAATACGCTTTTTATATGTAGGTGTATAAAATTACCCTTTACAATATTAAAAAGTTCATCCCTGTATACTTCTGAGAATCCTTTTTCGCAGCACATCATTACCTTAATCTGTTATAACCGTGGGCTTTCCCTTCGTTTCTATAAATCAACATAAGGTGACAGTGTGTCGTACAAAGACGGTTGCTTCAACTTAATTAATGCAAATTGCTGACAGTTATGTCAGTAATATAACCTTTCATTTTAATTTTGACCAAAATTTTAAGAGATAAAGGAATAAAATAAGGATTTGCACTTCATTATGAGGAATATAAAAGGGGAAAAATAATTCCACGAATTTTAAGAGCAATTGAACTATTTTGCAAAATGGCCATCTTGACCTGCTGGTATAATCCGTCTTATGAAGTTGTAAATTATTCAGCCTGTTAAGGAACAGCACTTGCATGGAAAATTTGTACGTGGGTAAACTAAACTCAGCACGTTAACCGTATCATCCAATTATTCACGCACAGCTTCTGTCTTCATCAACGGAGAAATCTGCAAACTTCCGAAATTCTCGACAATTTAAAAAAAATATATATGATACGCGAAACGAAAGCTTTTTGGCGTGTGGTACTATATTCATAAAGCTTTGGTTTTGGTATGTCTCTAAAACACATAATATCCAATAACGCAACCACCATTGTTAATTTTAGTAATGAAGTTAGAGACCCATTTAGGTCTAAAAGCCATTAATTAAGCTCCCTTCTCTTTCAAACACCACAACAGCTTTTGACGTGCAGGCTCAAATGCACCACTATTATTAGTACGAAGCTGTGTGTTTTATTCGAGAACAAGAATGATGAGAATTTTTCTTTTCTTATTAGTTGACAGTGTTATTCCTATAATGTTCCTGTAACGGGAGGGGATGATATACTCAATGTCATATGAAAGACACTGATGATGATGGCACTGATTAAGTAATTGTTATATGTACGGCCCATCAACGCTGTTAGTAATATTAGCAATTTCAAGATATTATACTATGTATAACATAGATTGAATCTAACAATAAATTGATTGCATCATCGACATCCTCCCAGCTTTCTTTAAGGCAGCCGTTGTTACGATAATAAACAAAACAATAACATCAATAGGAAAATGCAGAGAAGAAAAGGGTCCTAGCCGAACTTCTTTATACACAATAACAAACTGCCTACTAAAATGTGACTTAAAAGGACACAAAATTAGTTTGAAATACAATATTAGGTATGTATGTAAGCATATGTAGAGTTTATATTCAGTAACATGAAATTTTCCATATCTTATTATTTTGTTAATCTTGTTGCTGCCTTTGTGTTAGGAAGATACATAGTTGACTATATATGAGAAACTTAATATAGCTTACCTTTTTTAAGCATCTGATCATCATTATTTGTTTCATCTATCCAGGGTGCTTTTTCTCCCTTTCTTCTTTCCTTTTCTAGTTGTCTGAACTAATAACCGTTTCAATTTCATTAGAGAAGCTTCATAGCTCTGACATTTTTTACTCCATATTTGGCACCTCACACTCAATATGATCTGACTGTGTGTGTGTCGTGTGAGGGAAATTATTATACGCCATATTATTCTATTGTAAAAAGAATAGGAACTCGGCTACAAAAAATGTATAAAGCATTGCGTGTTATCAATATTCTTTAGATGGCAACCTGAATGTAGTGGTGGCGGTACTAATATTGATCTTGTTTTTCTCTTTTATGATTTGGATAAGATATAACAGCATTTTCAAGCTCTTGAAATATACCGTCGTAGCCAGAGATGATCTTTTAATGCTGGGCATAATCTAATCTGCATATCACATAAAATATATTTTCACAATCGCGTCCCTGTCTAAAATGGCCAGCTCTTTTAAGGAAGACTTTTTGAACAGGATTTGCTAAATATAATGAGAAATCTGTTAAAGAAAATAAATTGAATAGGAGGGTCACCATTCAGCATGAAAACGTCATCATAATCTTTGTATTTTATTAAACCGACGTCAAGTAAATAAGACGAGATTTGGGAGCAACAATGATTTGATAATATCAACAATAAAGCTGAAAACCAAAATTAAACCTCGATGATGCAAATTTTTTGGCGAATACAAACTTTTTGATTTTTGTACGGATTAGTATTAGCCCAATTGCTTTTGAATACAGATTTTGATGCTGAAACCAAGGTGGATGAGCAAGTTAATACTGAAGACAGGTTTTCCGTGCATTATCATTTATCACGTAACGCCCCTTTTTCCTAATTATATTTTTTATATTGCAAGAAAATTTACGATTTGAACGCATATCGAATCTGTGTGAGATAGACCGTTTAAGGCTGAGCTCTGAGTAGTAATTACTTTTTCTGAGTTTATGGTAGAAATATCAGCATCTTATTATGCTGATCAGTTGATTATAAATTTGGAGGCCCTGCATGTTTCAAACTGTATAGATGTAACCCACATTACTCCAGACGAATAATGTAGACTATATATGTACGCAGAGGAGAGAGAAAGAAGAAAACGAAAAGCATCTTGATTATTTGCAAACAAGCAAAAAGAGTATGTTTCCTGCTTCTTTTTATTCCTGTATCTGAACCCATTAGAATTCATTTGCTCTTCATTTGCATTTGATTAACAAAAACTCTTACTCCTAATCACGTCAAATCAGCTCGCACCATGGTGGGTGGCACGGGAGAAGCATTTATCATCTGCGAAGTGATTACCATAAGCTTAATGCTAATAAGTTCTATTTTTTAAATTTCATTGGACTTCTTCAGTACAAACTTTCATGATATAAAAGTTGCCCTAAAAACTTTTGAGTAGTAATAAATTTATGTTCAATCTAAGTAATTATGCGGGATTTTTTTTCTCTAGGAATCTGCTGGAGATGTGAAAAAGAAGTCTGACTGGAGAACCCTTCAACAGCACTATTATCCAGAGGGTGGCTGGGGTTGGATTGTTACTTTCTGCGCCCTTTCATCCCATGCTATAGCACTTGGAATTCAGCTTTATCTTTCCACAGTTGTCTTTCAACATTTTCATGAAGGTACGTACCGACTGTGATAGCGTCATCTTTTTATGCATTCAAGCTACTTTATTAAAAAGTTGTGTAATACATAAAATATGCCTTTCTCTACGAACAGTAACAAATAGCTTAGCTATACCAGGCAGAATTTCCTTATATCTAACTTTGAACTTAGCTGTTAGTGTTTTACTAGGCTACCCGCATGCATTCCTTAGAAATATGATGTAGGTGTGTACATGGTTAGCAGGAAACATTCCAGACGAGACTCAAGTGACAGCCTGTAGTGCATAAACATTGTTTTTATGAAAAAACACTCCTCTCCTCTTCGTCATCTTGTTTTTAAAAAAAGTTGAAATGATGAGAGACTACATCAACTATTTTATTAGAGGGAACGCATTAAAACTATGTGTTCTTGGTATAAAATAGTATAAAATGACTAAGATGCATGAAAAGTTATAGGTAATTATATATTATTTTTGAATATTAGCTACAAGTTCCTCTCTGTTGACGTACAAGCTACTTGAAACTGTCATGCCGTCACCTCCCCTTGTCAAAATACAAGGCAGCAATATCTTGTTGTGTCCTTTCAACTTTTTAGACATAACCATCCTATTCACTTATACCGAGCTTAACTTGTGACTTGAAGTATGTAAGTATTTGCAGCAACTCCGGCTTGTATATGAGAGCTGTAAAACATAAACGTGCCTGTAGAAAAAGACTCAACGTGTTGGTGACTTATGGATTTCATTTCAAACAAGAAAATAATTGAGTGACTGACAGTCAGACAGGAGAGAAAATAATAAAATCAGCCATGAAAATTCTCACAAAAAATCATTTTGACAGATAGGTAGAGTCAGAAACACGAGCCAAAGTAAAGACAGCAGAAGATTAGTGACGACTGAAACCGTTTTGAATTCCGACTTACTTGTATGCTTAAAGGTTCAAGTGTTTTTGCAGTAGTAGTTCGTAACGTCTTTATTGGCTTGAAATGTAGGTATTGTTTTCATAGCTAAGTTAATTAAATTCAGATACGAATCATTATTTTTTTATTATAAACTGTGGATTTTCAGCAGGAGTTTGTTTAAGTAAAAGCAAAACCTTTGTGTGGGATGAGAAATTAAATTCCAAATGGGACATGATACCAATTTTGTCTTTTTTTAGGGGCTTATGTTATGCATAGGCAGTTTTGTCTGATAGAAGTCAATGTCTGCCAAATTAATACCACACATATTGAAGACGTAAATTAGTCTTTTTATGCAGGTAGTAGAGAATTGGATTTTTAAGCATTTTAACATGTGTATATATATTTTTCAAATATGTATACATGCTTCATTTAAGAGAAGTTAGCACAGCACCTGCACTCCTCATTTGTCATGAGTATAGACATTCGTGTAATTTCTTCAAGACACACGTCAGCTATCGGGATAATTTCCAGATGATGGTCGTATACAATTCGTCTTCTACATTTGGTAGTAGAAATCAACTTGTGAAATGAGGTTACAAGTAACATTTACGTTCGCCATAGTGGTGTTCTTGTATGTTTGCATGACTGAATGAACGAGTCGTGTAACAGAAATTGAGCGTAGGTAGGTATACTTTGTTAACGTTTGCCGACATGGGAGATCTTGTTTTCCTCTTGATTTACCCCTGTCATCTTGTCATTAGGCTCACTTGCTTGGATGACTTTCACTATGCGTTGAATACATGTATAACATGCTCAAAATCATTTCTTTATGCACACTCTACTCTGTAGTATAGTTATGTATGTAGTTGTAGACGCATATAACTTAACAAACTACATACACGTATCCAGAGTAAACACATCCTAAGTTTATGTCGGCACGTTTACTTCATACACGCATTATTTGGAACTGAGTAAATTTTCCGACAGTTCCGGCCATCTTGGCGAAATTTTAGCCTCAGCCTTTTTTTCATTCACCTTAGTTTTTCTGGTTGGGATGAACCTTTGAATTACTTTGTAAGTTCATTTTTACGAATGACAAAGATATATTGCGTTACGGGAATCATGCAGATGTACATTTATTAGTGCTCACAACTCCAAGAGTATTTTTTATGAAAGTATTACCCTGAATGAAGTATTCGCGTTTTCCTCCTGAGAGAAGAAGAAATGATAGAACATTTGGTGACTCGATCCGATATGATTTGACAGGATGATATGATAACGTAGTTTATTCACCACTTACTACTTCCTCAGCCAAAAAGTTTTAGCCTGATTGCGTAAATTATGTGCGTTTGATGCGTACCGTGTTCGTATTTGGATGTCCTGATTTTTCTCTCTCGAGCAAGACTTTACTTCTCGAATTCTCTTGGTTTCCGGTTAATGGCATTTGCTTGTAGAGTTAGAGTTTAGGTACCCACTGACTAGTAGAAAAATTCCGGAGGAGGATGAGGAAGACATGGTTTATTACCGATGATTTCTCATATTTCTTCTGAATTTTTACGCAGGAAGCAGTTTTCTACGTCCGCTTGTTAGCTCACTCTCTTTCCTTCAGTTTCTTTCTATTTGAGACGATTATGACAAATTTCTGTATAAAATTAGGGTCATCTATTTGGCTACAGACGGAGCAATCGTTAGCCATTCCAGTATTACAAACCAGAGATTGGTAACCAGGCTAGACGCAAAACATTAAATACAGACGCGACTCATTCCCATTACATTACAAAATATTATGTAGTGAACAGTTATGGATATGGAAATAGAAAAAGGCCGAAGCGTTGTGTTTCTCTCCTGCCACGTGTCATTGCGTAGGCATTATTACGCACCATAGGAAAGTGAATTGGCCGAATTGAAATTAATAAAAGTATACAACTTTATGCCTACTGTATAATATGCGGTACTTCCTATATACTCCCCAAAATCATTCTGGAATAATATTATTTCACAACCAGTTGTGTCATTGGTCATAAAATAATGATGGTAACACGGCATGGCGGCTCTCGGTCCATTGGGTTGGAAACTATAAGCAAGTGCGGGAGTAAAATTTTGCCACAGTTTTGCTATACCGTTAGTTTTGCTATACCGTTTACTCCTTGTTTTGATGCAGTCTTTTGAAGGTTTTGAAACTTTTGGTTTCTCTTTGCCTGCCACATTACTCTCTGTGGGTTTCGGCAAGTTTTTGGGGGAAGAGAAACGAGAAAAAGAACAAATATTAGGATATGGAAGCAGAATGGCACGAGCGTATAATCACATTCGTTCGACGTTGTTGGCAAATGTATTAGACTGAAGTGGAATTTAGTCCATTCAATCTGTTTAATGAGCTTACTATTATTATTGACACAGTAATATAAAACTCTGATATGTATGTATATTTGCCTTTTTTATGTCGACTTCTCCGCTAATGGTGTCACTGTGAGCGTAGAGTAAATATACCCGATTGAATCTTGGGCTGAAGACTTTGGCTATTTTGGTCACTGTTTTATTGTCATAACTTCCATTCTCTCTGCTGAAAACTGTAAGAAGTCAGCAGAGCAACTCAGAGCCATACGAAATGACAGCATATTTTCGTTTCCTATTAATTTGGAGTGCATCTAAGAAGACGAGATAGGAAGAACATTGTATGCAATGTACAGTATTTAATTCCATATGAAAATGTAACAGGAGAACTGAACGGCGGCATTAGGAAAAAATATATATTTTTACTTGTCCTGATATGGCAATAAAAAAGTTTAGCCAGGGGCTTATATATAACAGACCATAGCATACAATTGAGAAAATGTTGAAAAGCGGAAATACAGGATGTGTTAAGATATATGGTTACACATATTCAAGTTTTTTTCATATTATGCAGTTTTATAGCCTTGTGTCTGACTATATTATGCAGAAAAAGCAGGAGAAATATGGTGCGCAGAAGAGATGAAGATTTTCTTCCAGTTTTCCTTTTTTGGGACTGGGACAGTTTTTTGCACTCGTACTTGGACACAGTAATAGTATGTAATGTAATAGAATACGCTAAAGTATACAGACACACATAAAAATCAAACCTTTTTGAAAGCATGAGTAGGCGGGTTGTGTGTACCAGGTCATGTCCTAAGGTTTCTTTGAGTTTCCGGAAAAGAATGTGGATCAGCTCATTTGTTGGTCATACGATACCAGTGCTTTTGGTACGCTGTAATGAAGTTTGAAATGGAAGTTAGTAAAATTTTCAAATAATAATAAACATGAATTTCCAGAATTGGCTTTGGTACTCATCACTTGCTCTGCTTACATGGCATGTCCTGCTTTTATGTGCCTCTCAAAAGAATGGTTTAATACATGTTTATGCTTCCACACTTTATTCATGACTGAGTTTTTATAGTTGGAACTGGTCAAGACTCACTCATTTTTTCACTTTGGACTTTTATGACAAGTAACAAGTTATAATAAAATATGAGATTTTCTTTTGGAGTAAATTCCAAATGTTCTTGGAGTGCTTCATGTTCAAAGAAACACTTTAGTAGGGGACAGCGGGATAAAGTGAATATATATGGTAGTTGTATTGGTTGCTTCTTATCCATACATTAGATATCAGCAGTGACGATAACAATAACATGCGAATTATATGCATTGTATAAAATTGGAGATATGTCCATTTCCAAAATATTTTATTGTCATTTGCTTTCCTGGTTTGAACATTTCATCGGCCATTACCTCGACTGATGATGATGGGAAAAGTGGATGTGACACGAAAATGAGATCTGAAGTATCAAAAAGTTTGCCAGAAAAAGATTTGTATTCTGCTATTCTTTTGACCTATCATGCCGTAATGCCAAAGTTGAGAGAGATCGGATAGTTTCACTCTTGCATGAAGATATTTGATCATGGCACTTGTATTTCCACTTTCCACTATTATGTATTTATATCATGTGTATATATGTATAAATTAAAGAATAATACTTGAGTTATTCAGTGCAGCTCAGTTTGTCATGTCCTGGTTCACAGTAAAGTCGTACTTGGTTAGTTCCTTGGGATAAAGATGGTCTTTTTAAATTGGACAAATGTTCATTCGTTTTATTTAATAACAAGTTCTGTTCTGTACGGAAAGAACAAAGTGTATTCATAAAATGGAGATGATGGAAAGAAATAGACTGGAACTTTTACGATTAAGATTTCAATGAAAATTTCTCCTTAGGGAAATCGTTCCTTTTAACCACGTCTTCTTGAAATGTAGATTACTAAAACCAACACCAGCTTTCCCAAAACTAATTTAAGATGCTGTTAAGGTATACTTTATGTTATGATTAGATAAAATTTTGATTTTTCGAACTCTATCAGATATTTTTTATTAATTCAATTCAATTCAAGGAACCTAGTGAAAGCATTTGATAATATTCTTTAGTTTTTAAGTACCTAAATTATTTTACATGGTATTTACGCATAAAATGGTTAGAATAACGTTGAGACTACTGCTTAAATTATCTAGACTACGATAGAAAACTGCTGAGGTTGTTTTTTCATCCACGAAGAAAACAGATTTCAATCTTTTCTTCCTTTCACCGGCCGTTCTCCGCCTGAACGTCAAATTTATTGAGTTAATAAATCCCCAGTTGTGTTACTGTATAATATTTATGTAGTAGTTTTGCTGCTCCAAAGGCAAAAAGGGGTTGATCTCTGAACTAGATCTTTGTGTAAATTCCAGCCCACATCCCATCTCAGAGTAATAAACCCATTGCTGATTTCCTGAGCACGGACATTATATGCTCCTATTCTCATCCATCCAAGATTGTTTTTCCCAAAAACAAAAATGTAACGTGACGCAAGAGAATGTTTACAAAGTACATTGGACCTTAAATGCGACTCTGACAACTGAAGAAAACAACGAATTGTTTTTCCGACCTAGGCCAACCTTTTACAAAGAGACTGCCTTAGTGGGAATAAGCAATATAATGGATATCATAAGTTTTAGTAATAGCAATAAAATATAAATGTACTTCTGGAGAAATAAATGTTATCATGATGTGAATTGATGTTTTATGTGAAGCTAAGATTTATTGGTTAGCTACATAAGCGCTTGTATTACATGGCTTCATTGATCGGTAGTGTACTTATTCAGTTGAATAACTTTAATTGAGAAGTTAGAAACAATTCATACTGATAGAAACAGCAATTCAAGTTGTGAAGGTGAAGCTTTTACGCAAAAATAACACAAGTAGGAGACAATGATATATGTCTATTTGTAGTAGTTAGTAGGTGATGCAAAACGCATAATTTCACAACTTTCCATGAGTCATTGAACCGTCTGGAATTTCAGTGAACATCCTTGTCTACTTACGTGCTGTGTCATCAGTTGGTTGAGGAATTTACTGAATTTCTGCAAAAGCAAGTAGTACATAACGTAAATTTGGGGTATGCAA
>JAHZNG010003168.1:0-11314 GCA_027744375.1 Orchesellides sinensis
CCCAACTCCAATTGAAAGTATTTAACAACTTTCTTCTCAAGATACGGTTTTAAAATTCGTACACGATACACGTGAAAAGGTAGTAGATCATAATAAGCTGAAGAGAAAGACACTCACATATACGAATTTAAACTGGCAAGTAGAACGAGCAAGAGAGAGATAGGGAAAAGGGGAAGAAACAACAGCGTCCAAAAACTCTGAGAAAATGTACCCTTCTGGATACTATTACCAGTGCAATAATAGAGCTTTTGCGTGATATACTCCAAAGATATGAGCACATATTTATCTTTCACATACACAATACCTTATATATTTTATAAATGCGTTTTAAGAGTGAAACACCACAGTTTTTGTATTCGTGATGTGGAAATGGTTATTATTATATTATATATAACGTGGCGTTGGTGCAGTCACTGTCCCTTTTGCTATGTTTCTACTGCCTGGTTTCCCTCTCCCCATATCTGAAACATTGTCTTATCTGTAGTTTCCAGACCAAGCTTTTATCATCCATCCAATAGGCTAGCTATCTTCAATTTATCTTTATTTTGCAGACTTTTCCTTATCGCACAGTCATTAGAATATCTTAATATCCATCCCACTCGGAGCCAAACAGAAGTGAACTGATAACCGCTTTTCCTCCCATCTCTCTATACATGTACCAAAACGCAAGCCTTTCCTTTGCAATATTAGAATGATGATGACGACAATGAGTCGACGACTGACTGGTCTCTGTTGACTACTCACTTTTTTAGAGAGAGAGACAAGGAATGAACAACGGGAAACTCAAAAACAGTCGAGCAGATATTAGCTATTATTCTTTCTTTTCAATCTAGTTTATTCGGCTCAAGTGAATTACATAATGGGCTTGACGTATGCTTGACTATGTACATTCCTTCCAGCTTTGCGCATTCCTTTCCACATTTCGGTTTTCTGAATAACACAACTCAATCTTTTTTTTTACTCGTCAAATTTGTATGATGTGTTTATTTTGTTTTTGAGTCTGCTATAGTTGTTGTCTATATAATTTGCTACTTAACTGAATCAAATCATGCAAAGCTGACACATGACAAATCTGCAATATTTCACGTAGGTATATGTATGCATATGTATGTATAATCAACCAAAACGTTGGGTTTTTGCGGAACTACATCAATCAGTTCTTCAGCCTGATTCATAAAACTCCAAGCCTCACTGTCTTACAGATTTATCGCAAACTATACTGCGATGTTCTTTTTTTGTTTCAGGATATCTTGGAAAAGTAGAGGAGACAATCTTAACATTTTTATCATCATTTCTGTCTTATTTTTTTGTGCTTCCACTTTACCAAGTTCTGTTCACTATCATAATGTTACATCATCTTGCAGCCATGCTTATCCACTCTTTCTAACTTTATCAACCAGAAATAACTAGATCAGCAGCTTACCAGAGAAAAAGAACGGTATGATGCATGCATACCTATACGCATGACATTGCATTGGTTTCCTTCAAGGAAAAAAGATAAAATGAGATAAAAAAGCTCTTCATCTGCCGAAGAGGAGACGGATGGTAGTAGTGGCCACAGTAAAAACAGAAAACTTGTATCACCACCACCACCACCACTGCTGCTACAGCATAAACTACAAAGAGCTTTTATTGTAATATTATCATGCAATATGAAAGATGATATTTTGATGAAGAAGAGAGGCAAAACAGGAGAAAATGGGGTAGAGCAAAAGGCAGCAAAGCTTTATGCATTTCCATCACTCCTTCTCCTACTTCTGCTATCATCGATCTGAGAAAAGAGAAGATTTTAGTGTGTCTGTGTATATAGTGCATGTACGGATCTCCTATCTCTCCACCACTTCTTGTCTTCTTGACAATATCAGCCATCATCAGTAGGCTAGGCAGCAAGCACAATCAGCGTCATACATCCTTGCCTTGTGTGTACTTACTGTACTTACTCTCATGTCCATCCGTATCAGAATTTACTATGAGAAAGTACACATATAACATGTATACCAATCTTAATATCTCTCCTTTCAAAATGACGTGATGTGGCCATATGCATGAATAATGTTCGTAAGAAGCTCAAGAAGAATACACAGGAACGAGAATGCTCACACATGAAAACACCAAAAGGATGGACGACGTAAGTAGTGTAGAAGGACAAGAAGAATATTATAAGAACTGCGAGAGAAGAAACAAACGGATGGACGGACCCAGTGATCTCGGCTGCATCGAGAAGGAAACGTAACGAAAACGGAGGAATGAGATATGGCTTGTTGATAATGTGAAATAAATGCCCTAAAAAGTAAGTATGAAAGATGATGAAGAAAGCAAGTATTACGTAAGAAGCTACCAAAGTAAAAGATTGTACCTAGTCGTCCTCCTTTCCTTCTTATCAGTGAATATCTGCAGTAGCAGTTCATACAGTTTGCTTCTTTGTGAAACATGAAATGTAAAGTATAGCCGATACAGTTATGGTATTATCGTCAACATCATCGTGAGGAATCTCTACTTGTGCATAATACGTATGTGGTAAGGGAATTTTATATGTAGTAAACATATATACGTTAAATACACTGGAAATATGGAATATGGTTGATGGAAAGTAATAGGTTGCGACTCTTCTCCAGATTACAATAAAGAAAATGGATCGAATCTTTCATCTATATAGGAAAAACGAAGAAGACGAAGAGAAAGCACGCATCAGCCAGAGCATCATGCGTATGCATAGCATAAGCCCTTTCTTTTGTATAAGGCAGCAGCTGGGTGGATGGATGGATGGAAATCAGTTCAAGATGCACAGTTAGATTTCTTTTTTTTCATATCATTGACGCAAGTGAAGCGAGCAAATGCCATAGTGAGCTGGTATTCCATATTAATGTATGTACTATAATATATGCTGCTAGGAATAGCAAGTATTCATCTTCACCATCTTTGGTGTGTATGGAAATGGAGAATTAAAAAGGGGGAAATAAATGGTATGTATGGATGGCTTGATGGGTCTTTATCGACGAAAATTTTCATCTTTCTTTTTTTTCTTGGAGAATACACAGTATTTCATCGTCTCTTCACGGTTCCATGACTGTGTGCTCCAAAGGTTTTTTTGGGAAGAGAGAAAGACGCGTAATTACTTCTCGCTTGCTTCCTTCCCTGATTAGCAACGACAGGCTTTAGTACTTGGGACGTAAGAAGAGTCTCAACGGTTGCACTACTTTTTAGTTATGCTTTCTCGATGTTGATGGCAACGCTGATGAGAGGAAGGTCGATATGATCATGTTGATTATGATGAAGAGGGGAGATGCCATATTTTATAAGATTTCATACATCTTGGGGAAAGCTGTGTGCATATGAATGATGGAAAATGCTTTATTGTCGATGTAATGTATTTCCCTCATTTCACTTTTGCCTTTCTTCATCCTTTAAAGAATTGACTACGCAGAACTTGCGTAATTCGACTCCAACACTTTATCCTTATAAACAAGATTAAGCATTTGATATCGATTTTAAAAGGAGCATGGAAAGTAGTTGATAATTCATTCAAATAAAACATTCCAAGAAAAATCAATAAGAGCAGAGACGAATAATACCAAGAAAGCCTGCTATGTACGTATATGACTCGTGAATGGGTTTAAATTCATTATGGTAAAAGAAATCTGGATAATTTAGGCATATCATTCTTTTAAATCTCAAGATTCTTGCATGATCAAGTATGTATAATCTAATTTTATATCAACTTCTCAAGAGAAGTGTATAATAAATGAGAAAGCATGTAAACAAGTTGGACTTTGCCTGGAAGAAATATCAACATCTATACAGTATTCCAAGTCATGCGTGCATCGTGTGATAGCAAACAGTTAATGACATTATGCATTCAAATTTAAAACAAGATTTATTTATTTGTTGCGAGAAAAAAATGGGCTCGGTTTTTTGCTCTGTTGTTGCACTGAATTTTTATTTTTGTACAGCATACGTTAATATATCCAAATATAACCAAATATCACTGCATGAAATGTGATGTTATCTAATGATAACGAATCATTCCTCGATATCGTGAAATATGAGATGACAAGTGGAGTCAGTATATCCTACAAAATGTAATGAAATAGAAATGCCGCGTCAAACTTGGCAAAAAATAGTCTTTAGGAGCAATACTCAAAAATAACCTTTGTGCCCATGCATACATATATACACACCCCCTATATTATGCAGCTTTGTAAGTAAACTATAGTGCAGTATGGATTACTTTTGATATCTAAAAGATGTTTCAATTGAATAAATCAACAGTGAAAGTAAATCGTAACATGAGCGCTGCGATTACGATGATACCTTCGCATTCATGAATGTTCATACTCATTCCTCAACTTCATCTTCCCTACCCAACGCTCCTTTCAGAGGCTCTGAATGAGTTCACGAAAAGTCAGTGTCATTCTTGTCACTTGTGAGTTGTATATATATGCATTTACAGTTTTGCAGTAATAGGCATATGTAGCATAATAAGTTTCTTTTTCAATGCATACCATAATAACTTGGTTAAAAAAGGTTCATAACCTCCACAGGTCATCGTCTCACTAGTCATAATATGTGTGTATAATTTTTAATGTTGTGCCATTTGCAAGAGAGTGAGATAAAGATAGGAGCAGCGCAATCAGTGATACATTACATTTTTGCGTACCTACCTAAACATTTTATCTTTCCTTATCAACCTCACGATCCAAACATAACGATTTTTCTGAACTTGAGCATTCGCTTTTCAAGCATTATGTACGGATTATTATGTATCAATATATTTGTGTATGTGTGTACTTGTATACATGCTTTTTACTCAAATGGCTACTTTTGCCGACAACGAGAACGTGGACAACTGCAGTTTTGAAAAGGAGCATTATTCGTCATGAGAATGAAGATAACCATGTATGAAATTGAAACATGATGTCACATCATGATGATAAAGAATGTTAGTTTACAACGAAAGTGACCGTCGTCTTGAATGACTTCAATGGAATGTTGGATTAAAGATTTCAGTATTATTTAACCAATTAAATACATTTTATCCCATGTATAATAATTATTTATACGTAATAATAACCAATGCACGGTTTCTTTATTCGTACAATATTATCAATTGTTAAACTTTTCCATTGCGAGTTAACTTTAAAAGATGACGATTGACGACTGTCTTTACAAATGTGTTTTTCATACATAGGTATGCCATCTTAGCGATACCCCAACCCTTTCCGTACCAAACATACCATTATTGTTGTTTATTGGTAACCACATAAAATATTATGTTCTACTTTAACTTCTTTTTGCATCAGAGCGGTATTTAACTGTTATACTAAAAATGAATCTGATTTTATCTCCAAAAGACTCGCTTTGCTTTTCGCGTCTCCGGTTTTTTCTTGACTGAAACACATAATCATCTATTATTTTGTAGGTATCACTGCAAGCAGCTTTGAGATGAAGCGACGTAACAAACTACCCTATTCTATAAACCACATCACCTTCCCCATTTTTAAACCACATCATATTATTATTACACTGCGTGTGTTTCATCAGCATTGCGAAACCTATTATCATAGTGTTGAACAAGAAGAAAACGGCATAGGATATCTTGTAGAATGAGATCATTTATATGCAAACATTAAATATCCGTTTGGTGATAAGAAAAAGATAGTGAAGGAATACGTATTATTTCTTCACTCAAGGTGATGGGATCATCATGTTTTTATCACTTATTGTCATCACAAATAGCAGCTAAAAGATGCGTCAGAAGGTAACAAACAGATTGTACCCAAAAATTTATATGTATCGTTATACAAGACGTTTTTTAGTTTGTTAACTTAACTTCATTTAGTCAACGCATTGTGCAAACATAAATAAGATAAATTTTCCGTCTCCCTTATCTCCCCGTTGAACAGAAGAATGCTTGATTATTGATGAATTCAAAAAGGAAGATTTCATGATCTTTGTGGATTTAAGAAGACAACCTGGGGAAATTATGGAGTCAGAAAATACTAATCTTTTCTTCGTGATTTTGTTATTGTATTCTTGGCACCACCCACTTTTCCAGTATGTATGTAATCTTGAGATTTTTTACTGGCAGATATATGTAAAACACTACATATTATGTATATATACGCGCATGAGAGATATTTATCATATAATCACAGTAATCACAGGCTACAATCAAAAGTTATGTGTGACTTATTAACACAATAATGCTATTTGCGTGTGATTTCAGTCATCATAACAAAACGTATTGAAATTCTTTGATGTGAAGCGTCTCTGTGGGTTGCTATTTTGTCATTCAGACTTGAAGAATATTGTTGGGTATTGTAATGAGCATGTCATCTCTCTGTCGTTTACCTTACATTATTGCAGAAATATGCATAGTATGCTGATTAAACTTTTAAATCGTTCTAACCGCAATATAACCTTGATTTTTTATCGTAACAATTTAATTCTGTTTTCGTGGAAAATATAAGATTAATCAGGAAGTTTTTTCATATTGTATCTATTATCTATTCAATGACACCGTTGTACCCTTTTTAGAGCTTCATAACAAGGTTACGTAAATAATCTGGATTCATAGATTCATATTCACAGAAAAAAATTTAAATAGGGTTTATTACCTGGATGGTCATATCATGCTACAAGGCTTTGGTGAATTTACCTTTGATTTACATGAAAATTATTCCTGTGCATAATATTTCCGATGTTCTTCCCATTACATGTACCCATAAACCCTTTGGATACTTTGCGATTTCCAGATATATGAACTAAATTGTAATTACAGTTAGGTAGTTAATTAACGTAAATTAACCATATTGTTCAAGTTATAACTACGGAGTACTTCAAAATTCCTCCGAAATACATTTTCTCAGAGACAACAAAACATCTGCCTGTCGCATCAACATTAATCTCTTATCTCAAGAGGAGCTACGACATATGTACCCAAATAAGGAATTATAAAGTATACTTTACATACAATTTGTGTCCACTGATGACCATCATCAGAAATTTCCACTTTGAATTCACTAACTGGTAATCAGGCAGGCTTTTAGTGAGACACTATCATACATTCAAGAGAGAGGGTGAGGGGATCGAAATTTTATCGCTTATCTTTGTCTCTTTTTGCCTTACTTAAATACACCAATAGACATTACACAAGTCATTCTGTTATCGGACATTATGGTCAAAATCTTGAAGGTGACAAACGCAAATAGCCAAAACCCATTAGACTGATAACAAACTTTATGCATGGTAATGTGTGTTCCTGTTCTGTTATTCTTATTTTGTTCTTTAGGATATCATGATGCACCTTGCTGACTTCATCAAAGCGGTACTTAGATTACAGTCAAGAATGCTTTTATTCCATTCGATTACACATCAATGTACCACACAACTTCCATCATCATCTCGTCTCCATCATATTTAATCAAATCACAATACATATTTAGGTAATGGTTTTGATTTTTGAGTAGAGTATATTTTTAAAAAGGTGCCCAGTATCCAATAAAATCATTTCACTTTATCCATCATATTGGATACAAGGCTATCCTCAGTAAAGGAAACAAATAACATTTTTCTGCCAATCTCCGAAAAGTATTTTTGATAATGTGCATTTTAAGCACTTTAGTTCACTTCACCTCTGTCTGTGCTTTATCAAAATGTTCGAATATATTATAAACAGTGATTTAAAAACAAAGATGGCTGCCTTTCTCAGCACATTTATCGATTGTGAGTCATCTTGGTAATTTGAAACCTATCAATATCACAGCAATAATCCCATTCAGTCCGGCCATACACGTATTTGAGTTTCAATTGCGAATCTTAAACAACTTCCAATCACAGTTGTAAGCACCATTACGTGCATTTGAAAACTGAAATTTAATGGAGACGAGTTTTGCTAATGTTTATTACTATCTTTTGTGCATATCGTGGCCATAATCTGAACCTCGTACAAAACCAGTATGAACCAAAGAAAAATTGTTGAATACCAAGGAAGCCTTCTTGATTGACTGGTTGATTCTACTGGTTAATGCACCACTACTGATAACTCATTTCTCAAAAGTTTTACTTCTGCCACCATTACAGGTGAAGGTGTATTTTTTGCTGTTATCAACATAAAATATCACAACCATGTTAAACACGGTTACGTTGTATAAAGTCAGGTTAGCTTTTTCTCCAAACGTCAATTTCTTCTACCTTGAGCAATTCATTTTTTACCGATAGGATGGATGATCGATCACTCTATCAGAATAAAAATCACTTCTTGATCAGATAAAAACAATTTTTAAGCAAAAATCATGATCAGAACAAGGTCATGCCAATGAGCAAAACATCATAAAAGGTCTGTCAGCTATTTCGTAGAACACGTAGTGCAATCAACAAAAACGAGGCAAAACCTGCGTAATGTTTAAAACCCATTCATATGCAGGCATGGAATTTACTTTTCTTTCATTGCTAATTTCACAACGTTAAATATTGTCCTAATAATGTTAACACTCTGCAGAAGAAATTACATGCATTCCGATGTGAATACTTGTACCGAATGTAATGTGCATACCTATTGTACTCTAAACATCGAATTCAGTAGTAAAGACTATTCTCAATTCACCTTACAAGATTCTTACACATTTCATGCAGGTGAGTAAAATAAACTGGGAGCTTTCTGCGCGCATAATAACATTACCAATATAACTTTCATACATGCATAATAATATATTATATTGGGTGAGTGCGTAGTACGTGCAGTACCCATAGGTTCATAAAAGTTGACTGCCGCTGCCGCTGCTCTCGTGATACAAACACATTACTTGTACGCACGTTGCACTGTAAAACTACCCATTACTTTAGCAGTGGCACTTACTACCCTACATTGTTACGTTATAGTTATATTGCCACCAGTGTAGTGTTTTTGGTATTTCATCTTAGCATTACCACAAAAAAAGAACGGTTTTATAAGAAGGAGCATGCATATAGTTAAAAAGTGTACTGCTGCTGGTTACTCAAAATGCTTAGAATAGGAGAGACGAAGAGCGATTTTCTTCTTATCATTCCCATCTTGAATGGAATACTTGATAAGAATCTTCATTAATTCTAAGAAAGAGACAGCTGTGTAAGGAATGGGGGTTTTATCTCATCCTAGGCATCTTCTGTTGAGTTTTCTATCAGCAGATCCAATCTAAGATGTCTGAAGAAGGGAAAAAACCTTCCTGCTTGCTTTTAACTTTTTTCTTAGCGTGTACACTCAATTTTTAAAGGCAACTGTGCATAATGTGAATGTGGGTGAGTAAGAAAGGCTGGAATATAATATAACGTACTGCAGGAAGTTTACCGAAAGATAGTTTGGAACCTTAAATTTCACTACGTAAGACTGCAAGGTTTTTGTTTAAAAATCATTAATCTCAAAGCCCAACTTTGTCATTTGAAGCTAAGTCTCCTTATGTATAATACAAGTATAATAATATAGCTTTTGTATCATATTTGCTCGAATGTATCAAAGTATCAAAGTCATTCTTTATTGCACAAAACATCCAATAATGTAATTTCAGTCTTACGTATACTGCCGCCATATCACCTAATGGAACAGTCAAAAATACCCAAGTAAGAAAATGGGATTTTAATATTATTCTCAATATCTAAAATTCTAGCATGACATTTATATTTTAGCACCATGCATAATAGCGTCGCGTAGGTGTGCACTCAAATTGAACAAAAATTGTTGAAGACAAAATTACGGGCAATTAAAAATGTATTGGTGAAAGGTATTTTATAAAGTATTATTTATCACACTGCCAATAGCGCTAATCAAAGCAAGTTCCTTCTGTTATTATAGATATCAGGTGAAATTTTGGGGACGACTTATACATTCCCTTAGTAAAGGGGTAACTTGTCTGGTATCTGATTGATGACAAAATACTTTTTAGGGATATAATTTTAAACTGCAGTAATGATGATCGTAATTACTACTACGGAAAGTAGAAACAAACACTTAAACTCCAATTTATGAGACATAAGAATGTAAATTAGATTTCTCGATTCAAGACAAAGTAAGTATCACATAATAGAAAACAGAATATAGAACCAGTCAAAATCGATCGAATACATAATCATAATACTTTCGCCTTTCTAAATAAATTACCCGCAAATTATCTTACTTAAGAAACTCGTAAGCTAAATTATCCTCATCATCGTCCAGTCTTGCATTTTAGAGTAGGTTCTGGCGTATAGGTATTGGTATGACACTTAAAAACCTTGATTTCTCGCAATTTACGGCTATCAGCATCTTTAATGTAACCCTTTACATATTTATACATTCCACGAGTCCATGTTTGCCTTCCAATAACCGTCGCATATCATTACATTATTCAATGAGTCCACCCTGTTCCCATACTCGATTGAATGAATTTTCTTCAGAACTACTAAAATCGTTTGTAAATTCGTAGCATGGCTATTTCTCTCTTTTTTAAATAGTAATCTACATTCTTGATCAGAAATTCGAAAGTGTCTTGATGACACTCATTCTCGTTGGTTAAAGCTATGAAGGACTTTTATACCAAATTTTCCTCACCTGCTGGCTGCAATCATGTGACTTAAATGGCTTTTTGATTTCATCAGAAGACTCCATAAAGCGTTGGAGAAGTAGCGTGTAAGCAACAATAAAAGAGACCTCATTTTTCCAACTTTTGTAAACACTGGTCTAATTTGGACCCCTCCCGAACTTAAACGGTTCTAGTCTCATCCCTAAACACATCGTTTGTCTTTTTTCCATGCCTTACACTACTGAACTGTCGAATAACGAAAATATATCTAGTGGTATACATTTTATATTGAAGACGCATAAGAAAGCACAATATTCCCCAATGCAAGACGTTTATCGTGATATATTATACATAGCCATGAGCATATGTATGTGTATTGTATGTATTGTATACGCTGTCATCAAAATTTCAATCACTACCTCAATTATGTGTATTTCGTTATACCTTCATCACCTTTTTGATTTTTAACTCTAGAGCATTATCATGCCCTCCATAAAAATTGTTTCTACAACTTGAGCATCATTACATGACTCTTACAGGGGTATGGTTACAAGGCATGAAAGAAGATGCTCAATTAGTGTCACATTCTGGAACGCTTCCACCTTCTTGCAGCAGCCTGAATGAATAAGGTTAATTATTACTTCGTCTTCCTACAACCTTCAACATCACGGTAAAGAGGTAGTATGTTGATGCAAGTATTTGGGAGACTACTACTACGCGCCTATATTTTTAAATAATATCACACAAAAAACAAACCAATCACGGTCCTTCTGCTTCCTGTC
>JAHZNG010003169.1:0-12894 GCA_027744375.1 Orchesellides sinensis
CATGTTCGTTTATTTCTGGACTACGAGGGACAGTTGTGAAGCCGCGGGAGGTGGATGCCAACTACTGGGTTGAGCATACCAGGCAAAAGGTCAACTTCTTTGGTGCAAGCAGAAAAGCTTTTCAACTCGGATGCCAAGTTTTTATTGAGATTGGTCCACAACCAGTGTTGTCCGCCTTAACTAGGATTAACCACGACGACTCCAGCAACTCAATTATATGCGTTCCTTCCCTAAAACGGACCCAGAATGATTGGAGGACCTTGTTAGACTCCCTTGCACAGTTGTATGTGAGTGGCATAGAAATTGACTGGCAAGGTCTAGATCAGTATCTCATCAGAAAGAAAGTTACCCTTCCGTCATACCCTTTCATTCGGAAGCGGTATTGGCCAGAGGAAAAGAAGGGAGACTCAAATGAGTTAGCATTTATGGACAACATGCGTAGAATCCATCCACTGCTTGGTTGTTTCATCCCAAATGCCTCATCTACAAAATTGTTCCAGTCAGGGTTGAACTGCAGTAGTGCTCACCTCAAATATGTGAAGGATCATACTATTGGGACAAACATAATATTCCCTGGAGCTGGTTATCTGGAAATGTGTCTAAGTGCTGGAGTTTATTTTCTTAGATGTGATTTAGCGAAATTCTCAATTGGTGGTCCACCTGTGACAATTAAAAATTTATGTATTGAAGCTCCCTTCCAAATGGAAGAATCTAAAACTTACCAAGTTCAGCTTGTTGCTGCAAATATTTGTGGAAATTCTAACAACAGTAATACTGACTGGGATGAATTGAATATTAGGATTTCCCAGAAAGTTGAAAATTATTCGGGGGATAATAAGTGGCTACATCATTGTAAAGCAACGTTCTCCACATTGTCAAATGAAGAAAAAAGTTTAAATTCAAATTTTGACATGGAAAATTTTAAACCAAAGGATAATTGTAAAGTATTGGAACGTATTTATGAGAGATTGGCTTCAACAGGCTTGATTTATGGCCCAGAGTTCCAGAGTTTGGAGAAGGTATGGAGATTTGTGGAGACTATGGAGTTGATAGCAAAGGTAAAGGTTAATTCTAAACAACCAAAGGAAACTGGAAAAGAAATAAATAATACATACATTGTACATCCTATAATTCTTGACGCAATGATTCAAGCGGTAGTGATTCTTGGCCACTGGGAGAACCTTGCATCAAGGAAGTTGCATGTCCCAATTAAAATCGGCAAGTTCGTCTGGTATGCATCAACAAGCCCACAGTTGGATCACTCCTATTACGTTCATGCGGTTCACGAATACAGGCATGAGTCCAGCGGGATGATAACTAATCGAGCATTACTGGTTGATGGAGAGTCCGGTAAAGTTGTAGCTGCAATGTATGGCGTTGATGTTGCAGTTACCTCCGTCAAGGCTGTTGAGTCTGTTTTAAATGAGCAGTCAACACCTCTCCCAGGGTTGTGGGAGGAAGTTTGGCGGCCATGTTTAGGTCATCTGGAGCACAGGATAAACATTTCTTCAGAACTGCAGAATATTTCCAGCGAGGTTTATTCTGGAGTGAAATTTGATAGTTTTACAAACGAAGTTTTTGGTCAATTGGACAAATTTGTGTACTTTGGCATGCTTGCATGTATGTATGACTTAGGTTGGTCACCGTCTGCCTCAACCTGTTTTCGTTTAGATAACCTTTGTAAAACGCTTGGGATACAGTCTCAGTTTCAAAAATACTTTGCGTTTTTTCTTAGTGTATTAGAGCAAGAAGGTGTGTTGCACAGAATAAACAATGAAAAGTGGGAGTTAATCTGCCTTCCTCCATCGTATACTCAAATTCAAGACTTTATCGATTTCTCAGAAATGAAAATAATGCTACATGACCAATTTTCTTCTATGCCACTTTTGGAAAAGATGAAGACCAGCATGAGTAATGTTTTGAAAGGGAGTGAGTCGGCTTTAACAGTCTTGTTTGGAAATAACCTTAACGAATATTCGTACGTTGGAAAGTTCTACGAAGACTATTTAAAAGTTTTTGAAGCTACGACTGTGTTACGGGCATACTATAAGCAAATGTTTAACAAATGGAAGGCGAGTTCTGAAGATAAGAAGCTTGTTGTTAGAATTATTGAAATTGGAGCTGGAACTGGATTGCAAACCAGTCTTTGTTTGGAACTACTGGAAGAACTTGGACTGAAATATGAGTACACATTTACGGACATCTCATCCGCGTTTTTTTCATCTGCGGAGAAAAGATTTGAGAAACAAATGCAGCACATGAGATTCAAGAAATTGGACATTGAGCAGGATCCAATGGCACAAGGATTCACACCAGAGTATTATGATTGCGCCATTGCATATGACGTGATTCATGCGACTAAGAACATTCGAGAAAGTTTGAAAAACGTGAGAATGCTGCTTAAAAATCAAGGCGTATTGGATTTAGTGGAACAGATTAAAGTCAACAGGTTGATGACTTACATGTTTGGGCCATTAGATGGGTTTTGGAGATTTCAGGACTTTGATTTGAGACCAAATCATTGCACCATGGATGTGGAAAGGTGGAAACAGGCGTTGGAGACAACAGGTTTTTGTATGCCGGACGTACATCCCATGGTAAATGGTTACTACGGACTCATCTCCTCTCTGCGAATAGAAACCAAGGAGCTGAGCAGTGGCCATATCCATAATGCAACAGCATTAAACAGAGCTTGGGTCATTTTTTGGGGGGCAGAGACTCGAACGCTTTGCACAACTTTGAAAGCTAAGCTGAAAGCTCTGGGTCGTCGAGTTTATTTTGTTGGCAGACAAGGACAAGTTGCAGATGACCTGGAGTATACTTTTAATTTTATCATTGGAGACAAAAGATCAACAAAACAAGATTATGCATCTATGATGAACACCATTACAGTTTATGATAGGAACATCATAGAAGGAGTTGTTTATACTTGGTCATTGGAACAGGAAACAATGGAAAACGCTTACATTCTCGAGCAATACTTTTATTTGGTACAAGTGCTGGGGACTTTTAACCAAGAAGTTGTTCCAAAACTTATCGCTTTAACGTGTGGTATTGTTGACGTTATTGATAGTGACAAAAAGATTATAAGCACAGCTACCAACAGTGTAGGTCAGATTCTGAATGGAAGTACAATTTGGGGGTTTTCAAGGTGTTTACGAAATGAGAAGCTGAAAATAGACTGCCGTTGTATAGATATCGCTGATAGAGTTATAGATGATGACAGTAGACTGCAAGAGATTTTTTACGAAATTTGGAATGTGGAGAGGAAAGAAGTGGAGGTGGCGTTAATTGGTAGATCACGCTACATACCAAGGTTTCATGCACATAACAAGACTAGCTCAGCTCACGAGTTAAGCATTCCAAGAGGATCAGACAGGTTCTTGGCAACGGTCTCTGATCCAAATACAAATACCCGGGTTGAGATCCGTCCACTGGATTTGGTTGTGATAGAATCTAATGAAATTGAGGTACAGGTAAAGGTTTGGGCTCTCAACAAGACACAAATTGGAGTAAAAGACTTTGCTGGTGTTGTGACAAAAACTGCCGCATGTGCTTCCAAATTAAAAGTAGGGGATGTTGTGTTTGGATTCAGCAGGCTCAATCCATTGCACATTCCCAGCCATATTAAAGTTCACGACAATGATGTGCTTCGCATTCCAAATGAAATGACTTTGAGTGAGGCAGCCACATTGCCAACCGCATTCCTAATTGCCTACCACAGTTTAATAACGATAGCACATCTAAAGCAAACTGATACTGTGCTAATCCAAAATGCTGGAAATGATGTTGGATTGGTTGCCATTCAGTTGGCAAAGAATATCGGGGCTGAGATTTATTTGGGTGCAGAAAATGATAGACAGCGGAATTACTTGAAGTCACTATCAGTAGGAATCAAGCATGTCTTCAGTTCAAGATCCCCAGAGTATTCAGAGGAGATATTAAAAGAAACAAGTGGGCGAGGAGTGGATGTTGCATTAAATTTTTGCACAGCTATAGATGATACCAAGGTTTTAGCAACAGGAGCTCGAGTTGTTGAACTGAATAAGGAGTTTGCATTGGATTCTGAAAACGTAAAATCTCTTTGCCCAGATGTAAACCATACCATCATGAATGATATCTACTCTTTGGGACAGGAAGACTTGAGGGGAATGATGAAAACGTTAAGTGATCTTCTGAAGACTGGATCGCTGAAACCTCTGCCATATTTAAGACTAGATGGAGAAAATATAAAAGAAGCTTTCTATGGAGTTTCACAGAATAATAATCATATCGGAAAACTAGTTTGTGCTATGCCTAAACAAACCAAAATAGAAAGTGGAGAGATTACAATAGCTACTCCAATGTTCAATGGCAGAAGCTCATATTTGATCACAGGCGGGTTGGGTGGAATTGGCTTTGAGGTGGCAAAATGGATGCTAAAATGTGGAGCCAAGCATTTACTTCTTGGCGGAAGAAGGGCTCCCACCGACATAACTCAAAGTATGATTAATGAATTAAATGCCAAAGGCGCCCATGTGGTTTCTGTTAGGTTGGACGTTAGTAGCAGGCAGCAGGTTAAGAATCTGTTGGAAGACATTAAAAAACCAGAAAGTGGATTCCCACCGCTTCGTGGGGTGATGCATTCAGCTGGAAGTCTAGCTGATGGACTAATTGTAGACCAAAGCTGGGAAATGTTATCTTCTACTTTACCTTCAAAAATCCAGGGCACGTTGAATTTACATGAGTTGACTCAAAAACATTGCTTTTATGAGCTAGAACATTTTGTAACGTTCTCTTCAGCCACAGCGCTGTTTGGAATACATGGTCAATCAAACCATGCAGCTGGAAACCTGTTTCAAGATGCTTTGGTGCGATACAGACATTCCATGGGTCTTCCAGGAACATCAGTAAACTGGGGTCAGTGGGGTCAAGTCGGTGTAGCCACTGAGATTGAGCTCCCAGGAGTAAAGCCTTTCACCACGCTACAGGGTCTCAACGCGTTGCAATACGTCATGAAAACCAACAAAACCCAAATCTGCGCATTGGAAATAGACTCTTTTACATCATTAAATAGACTCGGTCCACATGTACTGGATTACTTGGATGAACGTCTTGTCAAGGCAGCAATGAAAACACAAACACCTCAAATTACTGGTGAAAAGACATCGCCTAAAACGAAATCGGATGATTTGTGGCAACAGTACGACTCAAGATCCAACAAAGAAGATAAGATGGAGCTACTCAAAGATTGTCTCAGAAATATAATCCGAAATATCCTTGGATTGGATGAAAACGATCAGATTGAGGATGATGGTAACTTTACAGAATTGGGTGTTGACTCGTTGGCAGTAATTGAGATCACAAATCACGTCCAGGCCCTTTTAGGTAACAGGATACGATTACAGGGGAGCGCTTTGCGGGACTCGTCCTCAGTGGGAGATCTTGCAAATCTGCTACATTCCATAATTGAAAAAGGTAATGATGTCCTGGACAATTTGGACCAGAATGAAGAAGCGGCTCCTACATACGAACAAGTTATGGAATTGCTTGTGGAGGACTGTAAGCTTGATAAAAGTATCATGGTGACACACAGTGATCTTAAGGTGAAGAGATTCCAAGACGTAAGAACTGTACTTCTTACTGGATCCACTGGAACACTAGGACCTTACATTTTAAAGCAACTGTGTGAAATGGAACAAGTTGAGAAAGTGATTTGTCTTCTGAGATACCGGAAAGGTATCACCGCACAAGATCGACTTTTATCTGTTCTCCATGAGAATTGTCTCCTCACACACATTAATATGCTTAAAGTGGAGTGCATAGAAGGGGACGTGACCCTACCCCGACTTGGTATGGACATTGAGACATGGTCAAAGTTGAGTATTGAAGTTGACGCAGTGTTTCATTGTGCTGCCAAAGTTGATCATGTAGAAAAGTACAAAAGAAGCCGGAAACCAACGTACGGAACTAGTAGACCTGCAGACGTTAGAGCTGTCAATATTCATGGAACAAATAATATTCTCCGGTTTTGTTGTGAGCAAACTGTCAAACCAATCTACTGGCCAAATACGTTCTTTACAGTGCTTTCAACTGATGAGCAAGATAATACATTCTCTGAAAAGTGGCTAACGTTGGAACGAGATGGACGGGAAATGGCAAAGGTGAGCAAGCTATCATTCTTTATCAGCAAGCTTGCAGGAGAGATCCTTTTGAGTCAGGCTGTGGAGCGTGGAGTTCCCTGTAAAGTCTTTAGATTGCCACTAATGTGCGGAGAATCTACAACAGGGAGGTTTGCATTAAGGAAGAGCCACAAAATGTTGAGATACCTGTTCATTATGAAGACTGGTACAATGTCGAATGCCGCCTTTCCTTTGAACTTTATTCCTGTTGACATTTGTGCGAGGATATCTACTCAGTTGTTTTTTGACGACAATGTTGCATCCGATGTTTACAACATTTGCCACCCAGATCCACCCCAAGAGTTTGTGCTTGTTGACTTAGCCAAAAGGTTTGGTCATGATGTTCAAATCTTTGAGCCGTTGAAGTTTTGGGAGCGTATCCAGGAAGAAAAGCACACAGCTGCGTATGCCATGTTTGAGGAAGCCTATAAAGATGAAGACATATTCCGAGCATATCCTGACCTTCCTCTAATGCAACAATGGTTAAGTGGAGTTCCTAACTTTTGGCGAAGTAAAAAGGTTTCCCGAATCTTGCCTACGTTTTACGAGGAATTAAAACCTGCAGTAGAGTACTTGGAAAATGATTTGACCTTTGCAAAGGCGGCGGGCTGGTTGTAATTGCGAAAGACATTTCGTTCTAGTTATAATAAGTAAAACTGATCTGAGAAATAGACAAGAACCATTATAATTTTTATGAAATAAATTAATTTTCTATCGCTCTAAATTATTTTATTCTACTCTTTCTTTATTCACACAAGTAATTTCCGTTTCATTATAAACATTTCAGTAAATTTAAATTGAAGGCAATTATTTTGCAGATAATATTTATTTATATTTCATCAATCTATCCATTAATAAGTGTTTATATGGTAAATCTAAAATCTAACTGCCTTGCTTCAGAAAATGGTTGATTTTGCATAGTATATTTTATTTGCGTGAGACTGATCTTAGTCAGGAAAGCCATAAACAGAAATATCTACAGTAGCATTATCCAAGCCTTTCCTTTTTACTCAAGATGTTAAAATTAATTCAATTAGGCAAAAATTAATATTATTGATTGTGGAATGCCATAAAATAAGAAGCCTTGATTTATGATATTTCCCTTTTCGCGGCTGGCAAGGACTTTAATTTAATACTTGGTTTTTTAACTGTTTAGTCATAAAATGCAACAAAGGCTCTCATGAACCTACTACATGCAAAGTAAAAGCTCAAACCCAAATCAAGTTATTATAGTTGTGTACTTAAAACATCTATACCAACACTATGTACCTTTTGTAAAACTTGCGTCGTTTTTCTCACGGCTCACCGCGTACTGTCGACACCTTCACAATTAATTGATCTTGTTGGTTTTAATATGCAGCTTTGTTCTTGCTCATCCCTCTAATTGGCGTTAATTAGAATCATCCTTGATCTTAAACATATGACATGATGTAATGTAAGATAAACTGTTTGTTCTTTTCTTTATAACCTCTTCCCACAAAGCTGATGCCCTTACATTACAGAGTACAGCACGAGCCAGTCGTAAAATTCACCCTTAAACGGAATAATTTTTCACCTTTAAAAAGCAAATATTTTTATTGACTTCCTTCATGAAATAAAATTATAGATCAATTAGTGGAACTATGATACGAATGATTAATTTTATTGTCTAAGGTGGTGTCTGTAGAATGAACACACCAAAAATCCTTTAAAGATGTATATATAAAAGCGCAGTAATCGTATAAACCCTGATTTAGTTTTAAAACGGCATGTCCCAAGTCTTGTTAAATTAAGCAAATATCCTATACATATAAAATGGGTTTGTTTAAAACACTCCAAGAATTTCAGTTTTTCGTAGTTTTATTTTATTTGATACGATTTTTGCACCAAGCAGATGCATACCGATTCAATCAAAACCCATTTAGAGATTTCAAAGCATCAAACAATAACAATCCTAATCGAGAATCTGAGACTTTGGATAGCAATTCTTACCGACATTTCGCGAGATTAGACAATGAAGGCAAGTACCAGTTGGAGTGGCTTGTAGATTGGAAAACAAAAAGGGTCATTTTCAATGTGACGGTGGAAACAAGAGGGTACGTCGGGTTTGGGCTTTCAAAGCAGGGTAAAATGGCTGGAGCGGATATTGTTATCGGAGGTGTGGGCTCAGATGGAAAATCATACTTTACGGTAATCAAAACTTTTTAAACTCATGCAAAACTAAAATGATTTCATGTTTATCAATATCTAAACAACAAGCCATATTTTTGTAATATTGTGAATTTAGGACCGTCATGCTTTAGGAAATCAGTATCCAACCCTTGACCAAAGTCAAGACTGGACCCTTCATTCTGCTCAAGAAACTGCTACACACACGTTTCTCACCTTCTCCAGACCATTTGACACTTGTGATAAAAACGACATTCCAATTAATGTAAGCCTTAACTATGATAAAGTTGTGTCTCGCGTGAAATCTAATTCTTAATTTTGCATCGAATACTGTGTAATAAGCGCGAGATACAGATAGTTATACTAATTCATCCAGTGAGTTCCAGGATGACACACTTTCCATATTGTGGGCTTACGGAGAACGGGACAATCCAGTGGAGTACCATTTTGGAAACCGTGGAAGTTACAATGTCCACCTTCTTGACCCAGACCTCACACCAAGGATTATCCAACAAACTAACAGTACTACAAGTCTTCCACCCCAGTTCAGAAATACTCAGGTGTGGACAATAACAAGCCAACTACAACTTCCACCTAAGAAAACCACATACTGGTGCAAATTCCAAAAGCTTAGTCTTCCTCGTAAAAATCATGGTGTTGGGGTGAGTGATATTGTTATACCTAATATATATAGACTTCATGAGTATAATAGTTTTACAACTTAATTATTGCAATAGTACATCTTCAAAATGAATGTGGGAAACTATTCACATATGCACCACCTTCTCCTCTTTCGTTGCTCACCACCTCCAAATGTAAACCCATCTACTTTATATGAGCCCTTCCTAAACCACCCAGGAGAAGAATGCTATTCAACCCCCACGCATACCGGAGTTCTTCCAACACAGTATTGTTTCGAGATTACTTTTGGGCATGCGATTGGAGGCAGGGTAATTTAATGAAAATTTTTCGTAATATGTAATATGCATGTACAATGTTATCTTTACACATATTTCGTGTATTATGTTACTTTAGCCAACATTCTTTCCCGACCACGTTGGCGTTCCAATTGGAGAGTCGCCCAATGAATACTACCTACTACAAGTGCACTACGATAATCCCGAGTTGAGAGCAGATATCCAGACTGAGATTCAAATTGATGTATTCCACACACCTCAGTTGAGGCAAAATGATGGTGGAATCCTCAGTATAGGACACCAAATACCAGGATCACCAGGATCTTTGTTAATTCCTCCAAGATCACTCGATCATAGGATTTTAGGGCATTGCAGTACAACGTGCTCTCAGAGAATGTTTCCTCAAGATGGAATTAAGGTTTTTGGTGTTCTCCTTCATTCTCACGATGCTGGTATGTATTTATTTAATCCCTAATACAATATAATTATCCTTAATTTGAAAACTGTTAATCCAAGGGATTTGTTATATGTGCTTAGGTCGTCAGTTGAGAATGCAACTCTTCCGAAATAATCGAGAGCTGCCGTGGGTAATGAATGATGATAATTACATATTTTCCTTTCAAACTGTTCGCTTTTTAAGAAAAGAAGTAACTATTTTGCCAGGAGATCAAGTCACTGCAAGTAAGATACATGTACAGGCTGTGGAATATTTATACTTATTATTTAAAAATATTCAATATGTGTTGATTGTGTCTATTATCGTTTGTAGGATGTGTATACGACACAACAATAAGAAATACTACTACAGTCGGAGGCTATGCGACGGAGCAGGAAATGTGTCAAGCATTTGTTCTCTACTATACTAGACTGAGAAACTACCCAGTCTGTCGATCAGAAATAATCTCACAGGATTACAGAAGTAGATACTTGGGAACCACCGGAAATTTCACTTGGTAAGCTTGGAATTAAAAAGCTTTTCTGCCGAATTTCTGAGAGATTCTAATACATAATGATAATAAATTATAAACTATAGTATTTATGTACTTATTAAATACATATTATTTTGTTTGATCTTTAGGGATCCGTCTCAACTAGAGTTTGTGGCATCAGCTCCTCCCCACCTTGCTGGACTAACCGTATCCCAAATTTCAGACTCTAGGTTTGTCAACTGGAGTGCAGACTTGCGTGAGCAGCTTCAAAGGGATCACATTTTTTATCCACAGGTGGCTATTTGTCCAAGCACTGCAATACCTCCGCAGTTGCAACCGTCCCAGCCCCATTTCGTGAGTGTTCCTGTGCAGGCTGCTAGATACCAGCCACCAAAACCATGCACGAAATAAGTTTTTCGATTCAGTTCGCATTCGGAACTTTTTATTCCTAACTTTTTTACACAGCAAAATATTTATTTACATATTTACTTGCAATCAGCATCTAGCTAATAGAATTTCGTACTATTATATAAGCATTTCCCGAATATACATAGATTATGAATATTTTATATTAAACTTGTAAAACACAGTCCTGATCAGGTTAAATGGAAAAATATATTTTTTACTTCGATTTTATACCTTTCATTCATTATCTTATCTATGTGTGTATAACACAATCATGTTAAGTGTGTAATACATTACATTTGATTTGAATTTGAACCATTCGACCTTTAAAAAATATATTTCGTTAAGAGATTCATGGCCACGCTTATGATATGCAGTCAGTCATAAATAGGTTATTGACCATCAGTATCCGTGTACTATAAGTGTTGTGCGTGTAATCTAATCACACGTTATTTCGTCAGATACAATACACAAACTATAAAGCAATAGCAAAGGTTATATGCCTCTTCACTGCTCGCAGTCACAAACATACGAACCAGCAAATTAACAGACCGACAGAAGCTGAACTATTCAGCTGAACCTGATGCATGTTTGTGTATTGTACAATATTGGCTAAACAACAATAATTCCGAAAAAGTTGACAGAAAACATGCAAATCCATGAACTGTTTACTCAATCAAAATCAATAGTTTGTAGCTTGATCATGCCAATTTAATTTATTATGATAAAAAATAATTATATTTTTATTTAAATTCACCTCGCATAATATCTCAACATACATATATCAAGAATAAGATTTAATGATGAGGGGGTTCATTTTTTAAGCGAATACTCGACTAGTCAGCAGCACAACATTATAAGAGCTAGTTATAATGTTCATTGTCGCATATAATCGCTTAGTCATTTTGTTTACTTAAACATTATCTTATGTTACATAACCTCGTTATCTGCAATCACAATATTTCTCATATAAATAAACATATTTTATAAGCTTAAAAAATTGACGTATGATATTAACTTTAAATGTTTACTACAATAATCTGTATAGCTGATAGTTGGATGATCAAGTTCTCTAACGCAAACATTTAAAAAATCATAAAAAGCTTAGGTACTTGCAGAACCGAAAAATCGTTCAGCTTGGATTAAAAAAGTTATATTCTCACAGAGTAGTTGCTTTATTGATTTGCGGCGAGAATTGGTTTAATTTTTAGTGGTTTAATTATATCCAAATAAATCAATTGGAAGTTACAGTTCAAAGTCTGTAGTAGGCACCATGTTACTTGAAGCTATTTTATTCCTTGTGCTAATCGGATATCTTTTCCACAAGTACTTTCTGTCTCAAGGAAAACCGCCTAGTTGGTGGAAAAAATATAGAGTTCTTGAAATTGACGCATCATCCGTTGCCTCCCAATACGATATCCTTTTAGGAAGAAAAAGCATAACGTTGAGGGATGACTATGCGTACCAAGCTATGGGCTCTTCTAATAAGTTTTGTGGAATGCTAGAGTCCCCTACTCCAATCATTTTGGTCAAGGATCTGGACCTCCTCAAGAAAATCACAATTAAAGACTTTGACCATTTTGTAAATCGCAGAGACTTTTTCACAGTGCCAAACAAAGAGCATGTCAGTGGACGATTTATGGGCTTTCTGAAAGGAGAAGAATGGAAACAAGTTAGATCCACAGTCAGCCCAACTTTCACTACAGGCAAGATCAGAAGGATGATGAACCTTTGTACGTCAGTTGGAAAAGAATGGGTTGAAATGCTGAAATCCAAAGCGGAATCCAGTGCAAGCGGTTCTGCAGAGGTGGATATTCAGTCTTGTGTGAATCAATATGCAATGGAAATGATTGGAACTACAGCGTTTGGAATTAATACCGGATCGGTTAAGAACGCTCAGTCACCATTTGCAATAATGGCCAACCGCTTTCTTGGCACAGGTCCCATTGACCTACTTAAACAAAATTTAAGCCCAAGGTTTCCAGCTCTTTTTCAATTTTTTAATATAAACCCATTCGATGAGACAGCCACACAATTTTTTGAGAATATCGTGAAGAAAAGCCTGGCGGAAAGAATGAAGACGAAGGACTTGAGCAGAAATGATTTCCAGCAGCTATTACTTGAAGCAAGGATTGGAGATGTCAAGGCTTTGGGATCAGACGAGTTGGATGACTTTGAGAAAGATGCACTGATAAAAGGTGGGAACATGTCTCAAAAGGATAAAAAGCAGTTGCTCACAGACAAACTTATCATTGGTCAAGCTGTTATGTTCTTCATTGCTGGCTTTATGGGCACTAGCTCTTTCATCGGATTTGTTGCTTACGCGTTAGCAAT
>JAHZNG010003170.1:0-17501 GCA_027744375.1 Orchesellides sinensis
AAAAAAAACTGGATGAAGCCTTTGCTACTTTTGCCAGTAAAAAAATGGACATCTATATAAGATTTTTAATCCACATACTTTGACATAAAGGTCTCATAACCCCTCCTGGTTTACTATTGTCATGAAATTTAAGAAGAGCTGGATTATTCTGTGGTGGTCCAAATTCATAACGATTCCCACATCTGGCATGTGAGTCGTAATCTTGAAATTTTTGTTGCTGCTGTCGTATCCCAGCTGCGCTTTTTCCCATGTCTGTATTTTCAAAAAGAAGAAATGTAACAGAATATAAAAGTTCTAAGGAAGCCGCAACGCAACAACAAAAATGGCAGTTCATTTATAGTGATCTGCAGAATTATCCCAGAATGTCAAAATGAAAAACTTCATTTAGCGAGTAAAGGAAATTAAACAAAGTACAAGGTTTGTTAGTCCACAGACAGAAATATAAAATCAGCAAATGTACAATAAAACCAAATTTTTTAAATGATGCTCATTTCCTAAAAACCTACTCAGCATGAAAAAGTTGATGATGGAACATACCGAGCCTAGGTTTATTTAAGACATGACAAAACAAAGTATAAAAATGAGAGTGGGAGTATTACCACTTGACACAAAACGGCCTTTATTTCCTCCTTGCTGCTGCATTCGAGCTGGCAAGTCTTTATCTGTAAAGTCAGAGTCAGATCCGTAACTATCATATTCATCGCTTTCCTCCCGACTTTGACTGTGATGTTGCGGCAGCTGAGGATGATGGTGATGATGATGCGGTGGTGGAAGATTAGACTTCATCATGTTATCCTGTTTTATGTTTTAGGAATAGAATAACATTTTTCTACAAAATGGTTCAGCTTTGGTGACAAAGGATTTCTCTCCACTTTATACACACACATATAATACACGTAAATATATTTTTATTGTCTTGCTTTTTACCTGTCCACCGCTACTACCTCGACCTGAAGCTCGTTTCCTATCTAACGTTGGCACTCCAACAACTGCATCCCCACTACAAGCTCTGGAGTCTCGGTGAGGTTCATTCACCTCAAAAGTTGCGTATGGATAAATGTCATCCGCATATTCTATTCGACAGAGACGCAACAATAATAAAAGAATGAAGTAAATAAATAATGCATAATAAAAATCCAAAGATGTCAGCCAACTAAAGTAGTAGCTATCTCGATCTAAATCCAAAGTTCATAACTTGGTAGCAATCAATGCTAATTCGGCATTCGAACTGACATTCCAATTTTATGACTTTCTACTTGTCGTCAAGTCATGCTTCTTCCTACTTTACTCCGCACAGGAGCATTGCATACTATTAACTGATACTCATCATGAAAATCGAAAATGCAGGCATTCTCTATTAAAATCAAACACCAAAACAAAAACAGACCGTAGTATTGTTTATCTTACGCGGAATCGTCTCTAAATCAGTCATATCCACTCCTTTCATCGGCGTGGACTTTTTCACAGTCATATACATTTGCTGAGAGTTTCGCAAATGCTGCTGTTGTTGTTGCTGAATTAGTTGATGATGATTCTGCTTAAAATACAGGGAAGAGGATGGGGTTCCCACAGAAAGGTTCTCATTCGACTGTCCGTCCGCAGGGGATTCTGAAAATGAAATATGAGAGCCAAAACCGATAAAAAAATTTCCTGCTAACACCTTATAAATCTTTATTGTCAAAACAGTTTTATCCTCCTCTGGTTACTTAAAATGTGATTTGAAACAAATGAATTTTACAGATATAAACCTACTTCGTTTGTAGCAAACACAGGCACTGGCAGTGACCACCACGATGGCAATAACAGACAAAAATATTGGACCCATCAATTTTATATCCAAATAAAACGGAGTTGACTTCAGTTGGTTCATGGCATTGCTCGAGGTCTCTGCTCCAGCACCTAAAGGAAGAAAATGGCAGTAAAAAATGAAATATATAAACGCTCTCTCAATTTCCATGCAACTTCAACTACTTCTTTCTCCCACTTTCTTAAAATGTAAAGGATAGTAGTCAAGCCTTAAAAGTTGGAGTTCTGTCACCATTATAGTCATAGTATACCATCATTCTGTTCAAAAAAGAGTTTTCTCAAGTTGTACTTAATATTGGAGCTCCATAGATCAATTTTTTTCTCATAAAAATCTTCCATTTATTACAGCCTTTCCTGGCGCATCTGCCAAAGAGTCTTGTAGGAACCTACCCTTAATTTCCTTTTATTGTTCGAGACATATAATACTAATACACATTACAAACATGCATCATATTATTATCGCGCAGCTCTCGTATTTTAAATATAAATATTGTTGAATGAAATACGGATGAAATGAAAGGAAAAAGTGTTTTGCTTTATTATCTTTCTGTATAACAGGCTATTATATGCAGTAGCACACATTCCTCAGGACCAAAGTCTTGAAGTCGAAGAAAGCAGGATGGAAAATAGAATAATGCAAAAATTTTATGAATGAATTGGATGATAGCACTAAAAGTCATCTTTAACTCGAAGAAAACAAAAGGAAAGCTCATATTGGAATTCTATTCACATTAATACTCGACTGGTGACTCTTTACAATAATTTACTTTGAATGGGCAATGCGTAAATCACAACTTTAGGTGAAAAGTCGATAAAAAGGAAGTCATTACATATGACGGGTGGCTTTCTCCAAAAGCCTTTATAATTTGAGAGTGGAGAAAGTTTAGTTTTACAATGCATCATATTACTTTGTATTCAGACAAAATTAGGAACGAACTATAACTGAATTTGATTATGCGTGTGGAAATGTTTTATTGTAATAATTATTGTTTTGGAGATGTTTTGCAAATTGTGTATTATTTATAGCTAGAGATTATGTTCGCATGCTCTCATGTGCCATTATCAATTTACATACACGCACGTGACGATACGCCCACAACTTTAATTTGTGTGTAGTTGGATACATAAAAGCTACAATAAACTACATGGTTATATTTACTTAGGTACAAAGACTCCGGATTTACCATTGGATGAAACAGCGGACGGAGTGTTGATTGTGACTTCAGCTTGAGCAGAGCCCGCAGAGTTGGTGGCAATTACACGGACATGAAAACTGGAAGACGGTTTCAAGCCTAGGAGATCAGCGCTATGACTTTCTCCTCCAAGTTCGCCACCGCCAACTGTGCACCATTGCATCACCACCCGACCAGTCCGAAAAAACAATAAAAATAAAACAACGAATTGTGCTATTAGTATTTTACGTACACTGCATATTACTCGCGGTGTTGTAGGTAGGTACGCAAAGTCAGCATATATTATATTCTTGTGTGTTCATTAATTATGGCAACCCGTCATTAATTACTGTTTTAACAAATGTGCAAAGCGAGCATTCATTAAAGTAAAGTTAGTGGAAATATTTATTGTTTATCTTTGAGCAGCAAAATAAACTTGCCTGTTTGCCAGCGTGAGCTCTCAACTGACTTGTAGAAAACACGGTAGTCTTTAATTTTACACCCGTTTCCAGACCTATTACAAGGCATAAATTTGCATTTTGCAGAGAGGGAGAGAGAAAAGAGAGCATAAATATTATTTACTATGTCAATATGAGTTGTATGACTTTATATGCAAAATGTTGGTTATAAACAATTTATTTATATGATATAACAAAAGGTACTGACAATGAACAAGCATTGTACATACCAGACATCCTTTAATAGCACTCTGGTCACACTTCGGTTACTCTGCACCATGAACTGGGGGGAATGAAGCTTAAGCGTGGGAATCGACCCTAGGGTACTAACGTTGACCATCTCACTTGCACGACCCATCCCAGCTCGATTGTACGCAGTCAGGTACATCTATAATAGGGCATGTGTAAATGTAAATATTAGTACAAGCAAAAGTAAACTAAAATACAAGGTTCAATAAACCTGTTTCCTGCCAAAAACATTTTGCAAGCATGATAAACATATTTTGACCACTGTAATTAGCATAAGAATGTTTAGCTTACTAACCTGATAGTAAGTGCCACACTCTAGACCAGGCAACTCATAACTGTTTAAATGACGGCTGAGTCGTCTCTCTATCCATTCATCGGACGCCTTGACGTGAAGAACGTAACCTTTGACAGGAGCCCCACCTGAGTCTGACAGCTTCCACTGAAGATTAACCGTACTGTATGAGGTGCCTGCTGCTGTCATCAATGGTGCTAATGGTGGCACTACACAAACAAAAAATCCTCTCGCTTAATAATTATGACTTTCACTCTTCACCTAATACACATGTTATCCTAACTAGTATCAAAATGCCCCGAAAAAAAATCTTAAATTGGGAGTTACCTTGTACGGTTAGTTTATGCGTGATGGAATCAACACCATGTCCATTGCTGACATTTATTGTACAAGTGTAGTTGCCCCCATCCTCCCTTCTCGCTTCTCTTATCAGTAAAGACCCATCGCGATTGATAGTGGTTCTTGAAAGATCACAAAAGAAAAATCAGGACTGAATCAAAATGTAAGATAAAGATGATGCTTATTAAGCATTAAGAGAAATGATTCTTTGCTTCATCAGAAGGTTTCTGTTTTCTTTTCTTGCAACTTCATAAATTACTCCAATCTATAAAAAACTGCAGTAAAACTGTGGCCATTGAGCAACAAAGACTAACATAAAGCCACCGCAAACAATGTGAGAAAAACGATATGTATGACTTTCTCTTTGAAACTCCAAGCACTTCCTTTCTTTGTGTATAGTCTATTGGTATAAAAAGTTATTCTCGTCCGCTTCTTACCTATCACTTTCTCTTACAACTTCAGAGAACTTTGTCCATTGAATTATGGAATTACCCACAATCTCACAGACCAGTCGAACATCTGTTTTCCAAATAATCCTCAAGTCCTGACCAAAGGAAATGATGGAGCTGACAACTAGAGTAAAATACAATCCCATTTATGTCATTACACGAAGAATAAAAGCCAATAATCTGCTCATATCATATTACCAAAGTACTAGTACATACCACAAACACAAAAAAATCTTTTTTTTTGTGAACGAACTAGATCAAACTGAAATACGACCTCTCTTCAAAAGTGTTTTTTATGAGCGGGTGGTTATAGGTACCTACCTGATTTAGTCTGAATCTTTTGTGTCAAGGCGTACAATCCTTCACCAACGCGAGTGGATGCGGAGACTCTGAATTCATATTTCTCATCGGGTCGAAGTCCTTCAAACTGAATGGGAAACATAAATACATATATAGGTGTTTATGTAGGTTTGAGACACAAAGTAAAATCAGAGCGTCTAGTTTTATGGGTAATTTATGCTATTTTTGATTGTATAAATTTTCCATACATTCCTTTCAACTTGAGTGCTCTATTTTTCCTACCTGGAATTTAGTAGTGTCTGCTGGAACAGTTCGTTTCCTCATGCCAACACTATCCCTACGTGAAGAGGACGTATCCGGAATAGCGGAAATGTACAAGGTGTACTTGCTAAGCTGACCATTTGGTTCTATGGGAGGGAGCCAACTGACAGTTATGGATGAAGATGAGCTGACAACTGCCTTAATGGCTGCTGGGCTATTAGGCACTGGAGGAAATGAGACAACAGAGAGAGAGAGATAGTGAGAGAGTAAATATTCATTCCATGCATGGGATTAACTATGTAATAGCATAGCGTATAAATATCTACTTTCACTTTGCAGGAGAAAGTAAAGTGTGTAAGCTGCTGTAGTAATCCTCTCTCTTTTTTATGCTTTCTCATTTTAGAAAGCAACTATATTAAGCCTTCTTCTATTTAGCTACTTATTCTCCTTCAATGCGTTTCATTACGACACACTGAAAGAATTATTTTTATATTCTAATCGTCCCTGTACTGTGCTCTTTTTTATACACAGATTTTCGGATCTCCAAATCTCATCGTCATCATGAGAAACGCAAATTATATGCAAGGCAAAAGATTATAAAGATGGAGCAACTGGCAATGAATGAAAATACGTTTACAGTAACGGTTGTGCAGACATGCCAGACCATGATCATCTCATCTCGCACTGGCTGGCATTTTCCCATTGAGATCTCTAATGGAATTCCTTCAAAATTATTATGCAAGAGGGTATTGCATAGATTTAACGTGAATTAATAGAGGCAATAATGGTGATGAAAATGTTGTAAATATATGCAAAAGATCAGATTATGTGAAGAACGGAGGGAGTAGAAAATGAGCATTTTCAAGCAAGCTAGTAACCATTTCTAGTTCCCACTGGAAATTACGAATAGGAATTTGGAAACAGAGAGTATTGGCTAGTTATACCCGCGTTTAAGTTTCCATACGGTTCTTACCATCTTCCTCTGTTTGGCAATAAATGGCTGGACTAGGTGGACCATTGCCAACAGCGGTGAAAGCCTGGACTTGAACACTGTAGTTGGTATACTTTGCTAACCCACTTACAATTAGGTTGGTGGTGCCTGTTGTACGAATCAATTGGGCGTCATCATCTCCATCTGCTAAAAAAGATTTGTTAAATGATTTCCCTCAAATTAAATACATTTTAACTCCCATGTGATATATACATGTCTTTTATTTTTCCTCAATTCTTTCAAACCTAACGAATCTGTATCAACTTGCTCCAGTGTGGCTCTGTATCCTTTAATCAGGCCTCTGGCGTGCTCCCCAGTGACGGGATTCCAGGTCAATTGTAAGTTGTCGGATGTCAGTGGTGAGCACTGGATACCTTCTGGTGAGCCGTTGGGGACTAGATGTAGTAAAATGATGAAAAATTGCTGCAGCTCTCCCGTCATACTGAAAGAATTACTATAAAACGTATGTTTTACTATGCAATTTTATTTTACCATCTTCCAGTGTTGTCGCAACCATTGCATCCGACATGGGCCCAGTCCCAATCCCGTTGTAAGCTTGAACAATGATCTCGTACGAAGTGAAAGGTACAAGACCACTGATGAGAAACTNATTTTATTTTACCATCTTCCAGTGTTGTCGCAACCATTGCATCCGACATGGGCCCAGTCCCAATCCCGTTGTAAGCTTGAACAATGATCTCGTACGAAGTGAAAGGTACAAGACCACTGATGAGAAACTCTTGAAGACTCTGCTCTTTCCTCTCGATAGTACTAAATTGGTATTGTTCCCCTTCTCTGGAAATTGAAAAACAAGCAGTCATCCTTTTACCAATATATATATGCCATCATCATCATGGGCTTTACAAAACTGTACAAGTCATGTGTACAGTCATATTTATGGTCTATATGCATATGTACTTTACTGTAAGAAAGAGAAAGAAATTCAAAGAAGCAGTATATTTTACTGGGACTGCACGACCTTTTTTGCTGGCATGTTTACTTAATCTGTAATCCCATGAGAAATCTTGCAAAGAGACGCTCAAGTGCCAATTTCCGTATTGTTTCGTTCCTCTCCTGATATATACGCATATATCTATGTACCTATGTGCATGCTTTCTCGTAATTCTTCTTTACCATTTCTTAGTATTTTGGTGCATTTTGTTTATAAGACAGAAAGAGAAAAGCACTTTTACTTTTCAGTCATGCGATTCGAATTGCATGCATGCGTGTATGGTTGCAAGTAGGAAAGAAAAACGGCTATAAACCATGTAACGAGAGAAAAATATGTCTTGTTGTGGGTAAAGCTTTTAGTTTCGTATTTCATCTTGTATTTCTGACCTGTATCTTCGGTATCCTACATAGTAGCCAAGGAGTTGGCCATGCCAAGTGTCCTTCTCCGGATGTTCCCAAGTGACCTGGATGTCACTTGAGCTGACAGCAGCCACTCGAACATTCCGTGCCTTTCCTTCCGGTGCCTCTCCATCCGTTCTAATCTCTAAACCCTTCAATTTACCAACAAGAGGAAGGGAACAAGACGTGAGCATTAGGAGAACAAACCCAGCCAATAAATACATACTTGTTCACAGATAAGCCGTTTGTCAACAAATCCAAAAGACATTGGAGCCAAAGTGATTTACAAATATTTTAAACTAATTGAGAACGGCTAATTGCCCTAAAAGTAATTTTGTTCCAAACAGTATTACACACTTACCTCACTAGCTTCACTCTGGCCAACTTGATTCTCCGCAGTTACTGTAAAAACATATAATGTTGAGGGTCTCAAGTTACGGACCGTCTCGGAGAATATTGTGCCTGCCACACGAAATTCTTGGGTATCTCCTGGGACTTCCCCTAAAAAATTCCAAGAAACCTCTCATAAGCAAACGCTCATATATTAGATGGCATCTCTTAAATATCATTACCTAAATGATATTTCACAATGAATTGTTTCAGCGGACTATTCCCACTCTGAGTCAAAATCCATCCCAGTCGAACAAAGCGACTTCCTTTTGAGATCACATGCAGATTTCGTGGTACGTCTGGAGGTTCTTTAATGAATAAAAGTGATGGCTTATTATCAACAGACATTTACGAATGTATTTTTTTGCTGTATATTGGTTAAAACAGCAGAAATATTATTATTGTTTGTAACTTGTAACCAACCTTGGACATAAAGCCATATGGCTCCCTGACTTTCTCCATGGCGGTTGGCAGCAAAGCAAACAAACCGTGCTGTGTCCTCACGCCCCACATTAGTCACTGTCAGCTCTGAGACGGTGTTAGAACCACTGTTATTCAGCACGCGAACCCGATACCTAAGAATAAATATATACATCCAGATATTACACTAACGAATGCTTACCTTGTGAATTCATAACCTGCCGTTATCTTCACAACGACTAAGAACGGAAAATTCGCATTGTATTACAAACACTTCAACCTCCCGACACTAACAATCACAAGGCAGACATCTTAAAATATGTGTTACTTTTCTAGCCCCCACTTTCCATAACCTTTTCTATTCCTTAGAGTTGAGGAGTAAAGTCAACCCTCCAGTCAACATTGAAGAAAGGAAGAAAGGAGAAAATAAAACAACAGGAATCAAGAGCTCTAACAGGAATCTGAGAAATCCATAAGGCCCAGCAGGACTTCGCGATTAGTAAACGAGAGGGAAATGGAGAAAAGGGTTGAGAGAGATGTGATACGATAGGAAAACATAGTACCTAAATACATTGTGTCTCCAGCAACTAAAATCCTATCTTGAGACTGGGACCTAAAAACACACACTTTCTCATGGATTTTCTTGGCACTTTCTCCAAAAATGTGCAGCAGTCACTCCTCTTCTTTGCATTATGCATAGATACATACATCGCATAATATGGTGGAGGAAAGCATATAAAATGTATGTGATTATATAATATTTTATTTTCAGAATAGTTTTCGGTGGTGTTTGGTTGGTGGTGTAACTTACAACTCCATAAATTTCACAAGAAAAGCCGTTACCCCTTTTGTAGTCTTTAATTATTTATCCCGGTTTGAGAAATGGGCCCAGCTGGAGGATTTAAGGAGACGTATTGCTACCACATGTAAAGGTATATAAATTCTTGGGGGATTGCAACAGCATCGCGTATACGTACACGTGAAACCGAAAATACTACATTACATTTTAACTTGAAGTATAGAAGTTTTTACTTCTTATTTCCTGTTTACTTGAGACCAAAAGAGAAGAACCGGAGACTTTCACTTGAGAATGAAGAGGTGAACGAATTAAGTTTTAAAATTACAAAATGTACGTATCTCTTTTGTTTTATTTGCTGCTTTTCTTCCAGTGATGTATTTATGTAGTTTCTTGTTATCATGTAAATATATATTGCTAATAATGACAAAAGCCCTCTCTCAGTTTTCATTCGACTGTAAATTTATTCCGGAATACAAGCAGTACTCGTGTCAGATGATATGACTAAACATGAAGGGAAAGTCAGGAAGTTGTTCAAATCCCTTAATTCGTCTGTAGTTTCTTATTTCAGGTCGTTTTGTGTAGTTTTCTAAGTGGAGGTGGTAATCAAGAGGTACTTGTGAATATAATCAAATTATGCAATCTCTCTTTTCTTTCTTTTGATCATCTCATATAGTATTTACTTTGAAGTCAAAGTAACTTTCAGGCGTAGGACTACTTTTTCTTTTTGCCATGAATTTAAGTTATGAGAAAGTTAAAGCAAAATTTTGGTAAAAGATAAAAAATACTCTTTCATTTTTTAACTAAAATATAAGTAAACAACAGTCACATATTTTAAAAATGCAATTTTCATGAGTGACTTGGGTTTTTCTTCGTCATAAGAATTATATATACAAGTAGCCATATATAACCAAAATATTCAACCGAAAATGTTTTAATGTGCATGAGTACGTATATCTATGCATCAAGAAAAGGTATAAGCAAATCAGCTCAAAATATTCATAGCTCACCTAGAATCTGGTAAGTCAGATTTAATTTCCTCGAGTCCTTTCTTCCATCCAACAGCCAAAAGAGGTGGATCCCCACTAATCTCACACTGAAGCACGGCATTTCCACCTACAGGCGAGCTAACGTTTTGTTGTGGTTCCTTAATGCGGACTGGTACTATAAAGCACGTATTAGAAACGACAGAAGATTAAAAACGGAGTTATATACGGGATATTGAGCAAGTAATACACGGAAATAAATGTATATGAAGATTTTCTCCTACATAGCATTCACTCCCAAAAGAAAACACATAAAATGTGGAAAGGTGAGCATAAAAACGTAAATATTATTGTAATATCATGGAAATCTTCTTAGAAAGGAGGGCAAGCACCCACAAAGAAAAATAAAAGAGGAGCTTAGGAAGAATTAGCTTTGTGATATAATATAACACTGCCGTCCAGAAGGAATACAAAAATAAAGAAGGCTATTCTCATATTGCTGAATCCTGGTCTAGTATCCCTTTCAACATATACTCTAAGCAGAAATTGTATTGTGATAATAATAAGCTTCTGTGGCTTGTTGCGGTGTGGTTTGTGTGAATGTATGTATATATGCGTGAGAAAAATGCTGGAGAAATATAATTTCCAGTCAGTCAGTCACTTGGGTGCGCTATCCAATGAATACATTAGACATTATGGGTTGGATGAACCCAACTAAAGGAGAAAGAATCATCATCAACATCACAAGACACGAAGGAAAATCTAACCAGACACTTTTTTAGTTACTTTCCTTTACCTTTTAGCAAAATACATAGGGAGAGTAAGTAAGTAAGTGTAAAAACTAGCGAAAAGTTCATTTTTCGGGTGTATGCATGGATTTGGACGATGAAGCGCATGCAGAGAATGCAAATGTTATGTAAGGTAATAATCATAACGGCTCTAGATAAGCCTTAATGCAATACATACTGCTTTTCGTACTATATACCAGCAAACCTAAGTTTGGATAGTTGGAAGCGTATTTCAACGAGAAGAGATTTCCAGCTTTATATATAAATAGCGAGCTCATAGGAATAAGATAACTGAAAGCCAAACCAGCGTTCAGGCACCTGTACATTGACACTGCAGCATTTTTATCTAAACGGATGAATAGAGAGGAGAAATGATGGCAATATTTTCATTTCATACTTTCATGCTTCGTGTGTCTAGCAGGGAACTAACCAACCAACTGATAATCGTGACCGTGTCATTATTGCCATTGGCATATATACACAAAAAATGATAAGCTGGTTGCGGAAATGAGTATTTGAGTCTTGCTAAAAATACCAGCTTTGAGGTTTCTACTAAAATATGTATCATCAACAAAAATAGGCAGGTAATGCTATATATTTAATAGCATTGTGCCAGTGTATCTACATTGCTTATTTGACAGGAATATTTCGATAAGATGGTTATAAATACAGTATATGAAAAACCAGGTGTTAATCCAAGCAGTGTAAAAAAATTGAATATTTATGAAAAAATACTGGCAGAGAAGCTAAATGAATGCCGACAAACCAGTATTTTTGATGCAGTTTTAAATTTCAGACTTCTCAAGCGTTAAAAAATATTATCTACTTAGAAAACCCCGTCTAACGAGATATAAAATATATATGTATCGACGTTTCCTCGTTCCGGAATCATCTGAATTCCTGTCAATAATCATTATCATGTTTTGTCTCCAAAAACTAGACAAAACAATGCGTACTTGAATGTGATGTCGTCGCGTGTGTCATTGTATGAATCGTAATGTGTAATAACATTCACAAGCTATGCCAAAAAATTCCCTAATATCTAAACCCACACACACCGTTCAATTCCACGTTGGGCGTGTGATGAAAAAGGCAATTAGAAGTTTGGAGAAGAAAATTGGAAATGTGAGTGGAATACATTTGAGCTTGTTTTTCCTTCTCCCTCTATTCTCCTTCTCTGTTCACACACACACACATCACCATGTTTGTGAGTTGAACAGAGAAATCTATCACGATCTCGAGGATTTTACTTGGACGACGGAAGACATCATTGGGAGGAAAAGTAATGAAACAAAACAACTTATCCTCTACGCTACACAACTACTTATGTTCATGTATACACACAAAAACTGTACATACACCACACCACATCATCATCATACAAAGGATGAGAGAGAACAATACGAGAATGTAATGAAGTGAAACTGAACACATAGTGACAAAAACAAAAGTAGACAGACTGTCGTACACATAATATATAATGTACAATGTGCGATAAGGTATATAATATGTGTATAATACGTGTATATGTATATGAATTACTTTCACATCCTGGTGAAAGTGTCAATGCATGTATGAATTTGTGTATTGCGCAAAAAATATAGTTTTATACATGGAATATGGAGCAGACCAGCCGAGCCCAGAGCTGAATAGAAAACAGGCTCAGCTACATACGGCCGGTGACCAAAAAGCTCACAGTTGGAAATCGGGATTGGAATGGCAATTGGAAAGGATGTGGAAATATACGAATGTGATGTGATGGACTAGTAATGATTTTCTTGTACAATGCTCTCCATCCATATTATATGTACCATGTACTTTCACTCTTTTCCATTTCAACACTTTCATCAAACATGGAATACACATTTTTTCCCCTTTACTTACCATTGACAACTAGTCGAATGACTTTACTAAGACCGGATGCAATCCCATTGGAAGCTTCACAGAGATAATAGCCATGATGGCTCTTTCTCGTAGAGTGGATGAGAAGCGTGCCGTTGGCATACGAAAAGGGATCGACAAGTGAGGATGTTGATGAAACTGCAGTATTAGTCCCGCTGCCAACAACGCTTCCACCACTACTAGTCATCATCATCATGTCGGTTGTTGTCAAGAGTTTCTGTTGTTGCTGCTGCTGTTGATAGCCAGTCTTCATTCTCATGTTTACAGATGAACCTGATGATGACGGCAATGATGTTATCACAGGAATGTCCCTAAAATTCTCGGGTCGGTCACCTGGAAAACGGTTGAGCAAGACAAGTACATGTATTACACAGCTCATAACTTTAAATAGGAATGACCTTGTTACCCCATTCTAGAAAGTTGCCTTTTTTAACATTGCTTGCATTCCAATTGCATAATAACATCATGTTTTCCTTTTATTTCTTACAAGCTCATCTTTCTTTCACGCTAGAGTAATCATGTAGGTCGAAAGTTATATGACAACCATACTGGCTCTTAAGGATTGTATTACTTAACAAGCATTCTTTTGTTCGTCTTTGGACGTTTCACGCCATGTCGTATGGCACACAGCTCTTCTTATCCTCATTCCATTTATCTTCCATTACATTTTATGTAATTTGTCTCAGTTTCTTTGTCCTTTCCCAACCTATTCTTCCTCTTTTATGATAAATGTTCACGTGCAATTCAGAAATCCAACAAGATATGATTTGAATGAATGAATGAATTTCTATATATTTCATCTTAAGAAGATAATTTCATCTTTTTTGTTTCATTTTTTGCTTTCCCAACCTACTAGTGCCGGAAATGTGACAAACGCAAAGAGACAATTTCCTCTGTCAAGCAGAGTAGTAGGAAGAGATGAGACCAAAGAACAAATAAAATAGAATGCTTAGTCGGCATATAATGTTTGAAACTAAAAGGCTACTTGGAAAACGCAAGCGGCCAGAAAATTGAAGAATATGCTTCCTTCCACGAAAAGACAAAGGAAGGAAGGAAATAGCAAAACCAAAAAGGAAGAAGAGAAATGAGAAATTTTAATGTACAATCCTGTCTCTTCAATTTAAAGATAATACGAACTACACAGAAAGCATAATATGTCACTGTGTATAATACAGCGTTATAGCATGGCTACAACTTTTTGTCCACATCTACAAAACTGGCATCTCATCTACTGATGTCTCTTGAATTATTATGCAGTTCCATGAATGAGAATAAGACAAAAAGAGTGTAATGATAAGTAGCTCATCTCTTCCAGGAAAAATATATGGTTAAACAAAAAAATCTCCGGGCTTAATCACATTACATGAGATGAATAATTTATGAGGGGAAACTGACAACTATACTCCCATCAACTCCATTTTGTCTGCCCTCTGAACCATACATTACTAGTGAGACATAAATAAGGAAATTTTGTACTCTTTCACGATTTGAAGATGTGTCTTGTCTTCTTAGTGTAATGTTATCCTAGATTGGAAAAGTCATACATAAGCAAACTTTTAATACGCAATTTGCGAGCGCATAGTAAAAATATTTGTAGGTGCAATTTCCTCAACCGTATTTTCTCCAGGTATTTCTTTATTTGTTTAAAAATAACCTGAAAAATTGCCTATTGTAATCATGTAATAAAAACAATTGCCACATTCCTCCTCCATGATTCCCAGTATACAATGCAAATTAACGATCGACTTGTGTTTTGTTGTTCGACCCACTTTTTATTGCTTGTATTCAATGTTATTTTTATTCACTCCTCCACCCCTATAAAATAAAACAAGTAGCACATGTGTGATTTCTATGTGCTTTTTCCCATCACGTGCCCTTTTCACCCAAAACGGACAGAGAGGAACTATAGAAAATATGTATAGCATTGTTCTAACAATTTTAGCTGAAGAGTATTGTGATTGTGTGCTTTTGTCCATTATAACATTACTACCGGGATGGGAAATCTGAATGTGGCCATTAATCTTCGCCTTTTGTGCAGTACTTGTACAATACATTTTATAAATAACGCTTCCCATTTCCCATGTAGTAACATTCAAGCCTAGGTGAACATTCGTAATGCTTTATATTATGCAAATCTATATTATATAGAGCTTGATAGACGAAAATAAATCCGGCTACTTACAACTAGCATTATAGCAAGATGAAAGTATATTTTTCTTGCGTACATAAGGTATTCAGCAATGTTTTCATTCGATCTCCTGCAGTGAGCTCTTTTTGCTCACCCAGATTCGGACGATCAAACGGGTGTACGATAAATGCTATTCAGATTATGGAGCAGCAAGGTATTCACCACAACAATTCAAATACCTACGAATTTTATGAACTAAGAAGATGAATATGAACTGTACTGCCAGTCTCTGTCTAACCATTAAAAAATCGTGTGACCAAACTAAACACAAATTGTAATTGCAATGCAAATCTTTGCATAAATTCAACCTGTAGTACCATGAATTTAACCTCGTAAACGGAAGTATATCCTGGTAATTTATACTAGGACAGGAAGCTAACTAATTTTTAAATATTACATAGCGGCTTCAGGATGTTAAACCATATTCTAAATTCAAATGTATCACAAAACGAACCAACAGGTTTCACTGGCATTTCACATAACGCGTTTTAACTAAATACGCAAAAGACTGATAAACCTTACTCATTGCACGCTTCCAAGAAACTTTTGGAGTTGGGAACCCCCTGGCTTGGCAAGGAATGAAGAGAGGTTTTCCTTCCACAACTTCTGTGTCCTTCGGCTCCTCCACCCATTTAGGTGGCACTATATAGCGTATTATTCAATTAAACCGTAAGAATTATAGTGTTTGTACTTTTTAATGTAATAATACAAACACATACTAAAAATCAAGCATTTGTGCAATAAATATTCATCATAAATTGCTACACAAAGCATTGCATTATTGCTGGTTAGCATGCACCGGAAGGCAACAATCAAGGCTGCATACCTACTTTTATAACCTAAAGAAATACTTTTTATGCATGTTACTCAATAACTTTTAATGAATTCAAAGCCAATCTATTGTAAAAGCTTAAGGGAATTTTGTTTTAGATGCTTAACTATTTGCCAATAGTTATGATGCAGATTTATTGCATTGTGTATCTCCTTTCTTGCCAGTTCATTTGTTTTACATTACAACATAAGCGTAGATCGTTGACCTACAAAGCAATGCGACCATATACCACATAAGTCTCCCAACCAAATGTGCCGTTCGGACAGATATGTAGTGTCAGTGTCATCACCATGTGTGTTCACACAAGGCGTAACATCTGTAACCACATTCCTTTTCTGCTCGTTTTATATAAGGTGGGACTAAAACAAGCTAGTTTTCACCCAATTTTAGCTTTTACTTGCGTACAACGTACAAAAATAATTCTGGTGGTATGGTTTCGTCGTGACGTATACATATCGCTTTTACAAGCAGTTATAGCCATCAAGCTTCCCGGGTAGGACATCAGGACAAGCCATGAACATTTGAAAAGCTTTCTTTCGCAAACCATTTGATATTAGTCTCTCGTGTAGTTTTGTTTTTGCTGACTGAAGTAATGCAATGTTTTATTGTCAACTGAAACCAATGGAACACTGGACATTACTTAGGCGCCTTCTCACATCAACGAACCTTATCATGTTTCATGCGCTTGCTTCATACAAATACATATTAACCAAGCCACAGGAATACAAAGTGGAGATATTGCAACTTGCAGTTTTGTAGACATTGTTTGACCATCTGTGACCTCTTTGATGACACCGAGTAAAGGCCATATAGTCAACCGTTCACTGGCATCACACAAGAACTTTTCCTAATGATGACAATGATGAGAACGAAAAGGTTATTTGTTGAGGGACTCAAGCAGAATTGAAATGACTGACCACTTCAGCTAAACATTTACCAAAAGAGCTTAAGTCCCTAGCTTTGTATGCTACAAGGCTAATGTTTTTGAAAGAATTTGTTTCAATTTTAGATGTTTTGTAAGCGAAAAGAGAAAAATGGTGATTTGGCCTGCGACATGTGGAGCATACAATGCTATAACTTTAAGCTGGACATTGCCGCATCAATAATTTAAAATAATCCCTTGCAATTTTTAAAACAAACCTAGAAAACTGATGCTTATTGGTGTATGTTTGGTTTAAAAATAAATGATAGCATGTCTTTACGTCTTGTTAGATATAGTACAGAACAAGAGCAACTCGTGCCAAGTGGGCACAACATAAACTACATACCCAGCTTTAGTTATCATAAGGAATAATTTTCTCTTGAACTCATCAGAAAGTCATTACTTTTGGCTTGATTTGCTTGTGAAAGTTTCTGTAGTGCAACGCGTGCATGAATTCTTTATTGGCAGAAGGGTACAAACCTCAAAAGCTTAAATTGAACTTGTTAAGGCTTATCAACCGCAACAGTATACTGCATCCAAGCGAAAAGTTATATTAAAGGGGTGCAAAGCACGTGTAAACTTTATAAATTTATAATGAAACACAAACACA
>JAHZNG010003171.1:0-26668 GCA_027744375.1 Orchesellides sinensis
CTAATTATCCTAAAAATCACCCAAATCTTATAATCTAACTAATTCATCACATACAACTTTACACCTACATTAGAATAAGCACGACATGCAATTTGTGCATGAAAACAGTGCAGCCTTCCAAATTTGTGCTGACGGGGCATCACAAGAAGCTAGCTTGGCTTGTGTTCACCTGTATTCAGTATTCATGCGTGGTAGAGTAGCATACACGGAACACACATAGTGTGTTGGTATATATTGCATGCTATATATATGCAGAGTGTTTACTACTACGCTGACCATCACATAATAAAAGGAAGATTTCACATTCCACAATACAAAAAATCTAAAGACGAACGGGGGAGGACAACACCTTTTTTCTTGTTTTGTGTGCCAGAGCCAAGAAGTGGTAGGTTTGCATTGTTAGTGTTAGTGTGGTGGCTGTGAGGAAGCCTTGAAAGAGGCCCCGTTCATTTTACAGTAAACAGCTGATGGGTGCCTAACACAGCTGTACGTTGGTTTTTTTAGTTGCTAACAAATTACAAAATGTAGGGCAGGATCCCGTCAACTTTTAATTACCTTTTAAACAATAGAGAGAAAGTTGTGGGTTTTTTAATGGTGAAAGTTATAGTTTCCACGACATAACTACAATTGTGATTTTTTAGGGAACGACGTTAAAACAATGGGGGAGATTTGTATAAATTGTTATTGTTTTTTAAATGTGGATTTAAGTCAGGCAGTAGATTAATTAGGGAGAAAATTTGTACAACTTGATAAGTATGGATATGAATTGGGATAGTTTGGATAAGGTAGGGAATTAGGTGTGTAGCGGTAATACAAATTCTTCGATTTTGTGCCATATTTTCGAAAAATCCTGTAATCCTTCATTATTTGTGTCAAAAGGTAAGGGAAAGTATGCAATAAGAAGTGAATATTTATGAATAAGTGGTGTTTGGTCGTAATTGCTTTTTCAAATTGTGAATTAGAGTTTAGGTAAGGGAAAGCAAGGATGGCGTCAACTTCGGCTGGGGACAGAGTTGCTTGGGCGTTTGGATGTTAAAAATAGGCAACTGTGAAAGTGAAAAGGGAGTATGAGTAAATGATGTTGTGGGTTAATTTGTTGTTTATTTTGGTTTGTAGTGAGCTACCCGGAAGGAGAGGCACGACTGTATTTTAGACGAATGTCGCAGACCACCCAAACTGATGCGTTATTAGGGAATCTTGATGTTGCAAATTCAGGAAAAATCATCCTCAGACCTCTGTCCGTTCAGGAGAGAATCCGAGAACTGAATTTCAGAGCTCGTCATTTTGCTGACACTATGCTTGCATTACAAGGGAATGGTGGTCCTATTGGACGCCACACGCAACAGCAACCCATGGGACCTCGAAGTCTTCAGGTAAAAATTTGATATTTGATGTAGAATAACACCGTGAAGAATGCTGAAACTTTTAAAATTATAGTTTAAAAGGATACATTTATGACTATCTTGATCAAGTTGATAATTTTAATATATTTTAGTGTTCTCCGTGGAGTTCGCCCAGAATCTTAAGCCCAGTGGATATCCGGCACTTTATTGCTAGTCGGTCATCAGACAATCTGTCATTGGTCCCTCTCGACACTGGATCTCCAGTTCGAAAACGCTGGTCACGGAGATCTCTTGCCAGGAAAAGTCCTGATGCTGGATTACCCACTGGTGACGTTTCCCGAGAGAATAAAGAAGTTCAAGATGTTAGTGACGAACTCAAGGAGAAACTGGAGAGTCTTAGCCTTAAAGGACGGTATGGGAAATGTTCTAGTATAAAAATAACGGTATAATGTGGTGCATTTATAGTATGGTAATTTAGTTTTGTTCTTCTATCAGTGCAATGGACTCATATGAAGCAAAGACTTTGGTTGCTCTGTTGTATACGTCCGACGAAGGAGTATTAGAACGTGCTTTGATAACACTTGCCAATCTTGCTACGTTTGAAATTAACCAAAACAACCTAAGAGAGGCAGGCTGTCTGTCAAGACTGCAAAATTTACTCACTCATCCTAAGAGTGAAATACGTTTAGCTGCCATACGTGCACTTGGAAATATGGCTTTGAACGAACAGAATCAAAAAGAAATGAAGGTAGTAGTAGAAGAATTGTTTTCCTAGAGAACCATTACTAATACAATAGAAAATATTTAATAAACGTTGTATTTTTTATCAGAGCGTTGTGCCGATGTTGTTGTCCTACATTGGGTCTGCGTCCAAACATGCTGAGGAGCTTGTAGATGCTGTTTTGACAACTTTAGCAAATATTGCTGTTTTGGCAGATTGGCATGATGAATTCTGTGGATCCCTTCATAGTCTTTACTCGTTGATTGATCAACTTTCCCAGCCCATTCGATTGCAGTCCTTAAAGCTTTTGGTCAACCTTTCAACAAATGAAGACATGGTTCCTAGCTTGCTTGCAGCTCGGGTATGTTTGTAAATAAGCAAAATAAAATCATTAATATAATTCCTTATCAACTTGTACGTAGTATTTAAAATTAAGTTATAAATTTACGGAGTTAAATCTTAGTTCACAAAAACATGTTGTCGTATATACTACCTACCGTTAGAATGGTTTAATCTGCCTCCTAACATTGGCAAAAGTGGCAAAATGGCATACTTAACTGATGATAGTTGATATATTGGCACTATGGGTAAGCTAACTGGTGAATATTTTATTTAATGGAGGCGCCTAAACGGTTGCTGTACCTGATGGACTTATCCGAGGAGCGTGATATACTGCTACGTCTAGTCACTTTACTGGCAAATCTTACGTGTACAGCAACAACCCATCAGTTAAATCCTATTGTTGATCTACCTCCAGAAGACAAGGCAGCTGCACCGGAGACAATGTAATATTATTTGTCATTTTAATTTTAACTACATGTATAGTAATTTAATGATAATCCTTATTAATGTGTTATTAACTTTCTCTATTTGTAGGTACGCAGCAATATTTGGGGTTAATGCAATTGAGAAAGTAAAAGATAAAGCAAAGGCGCTGATGAATCGGCATGATGACGAAGACGTCAGAATTCAGTCGAGGAAATTGTTCAATGCACTCAAATCACAAACAACCCCAACTTAACTATATAAAAAACGTAATTTTCAGTTTTGATAGCTTATTCGAAACAAAGCAGACTTTAAGTACATTGCGCTGGCGTTGTATACGTTTACTCACGGATCTCGAAATTACGTCTGACTTTTACTATTATGATTGTACCATAAAAAGTGAATAATTTGGCGAGTAGTTAATAGAGTTAGCTGTCGTTGGTTGGTAGTATTACGTGGATAATAATTCGGGTTGTTGGTTTGCAACATTTTTGTTAACTTATTAAACAAACGAAAGTTTGGTTGCTATTGTTTAAATTTGGTTGTCGATACTAATTTTTTAAGTTTGAGCTTGACCGTTGTGTTTATCAGCTAACGTAATTCGTATTATTTTCAGTTTTATATGTTCCTAAAATAAAGCAATCGTTCTGTGATTTTTTATTGTTGTTACAAACAAATAAATTCTTGGTATTTTCTTGTCGTAGCTACTAGATAAATAATTGTGCATGTTCTGGACCCTTTAAAGTTATAGAAGATTACTATAATACATAAGGTATAACATTAACATATGAAGAAAACTTATATTCAACAAAAAATACAAATAATATATATATATCCATATGTATATGGTAATTATTTCAGCTGTTAGAACTAGTTGTAGTTGATATGATATATATACATCTTCTTGCACTCATATATCTGCACCAATTCTCGTGTTGTTGATAAATTAAGGAAATAAATATTGTGTCGTTCAGAGTTGTTTATTTCAAACATTTCCAAAATAAGAATTTTTCATTTTATGTAGCATGTGTAGACAGCCTTTCCAACTTAAAGCAAGCATCAGGTATGCCCTCAACAAAGTAATAAACAATAATTGCACCATGTTTGTGGTTGCTTTTTACCCTTTGTTTTAAATTCAATAGATTTTAATTGAAGTATTGTATATCAAAATCTTATAAACCTATCAAATGCATATACGTTGCGTTGGTTCACCACTTATCATTTCAATTTACCGTAAACCTTTTCATTCAGCAATAGTAATTAATTAAGTATTTTTTACCTTTACTATATTGTAATCGGTACTACATGCCATTACTAGTAAAAATTGAGTAGTTCCCATTGTCCACGTCCGCCATTAAAATGTAGTAGTAGAATCTCATATATACCTATAGTCTCTTCTCTACAAAAGATAAAATTATATATTTGACAGATGTATCTATAATACAAGCATTCCTGTCTCATTGGAACTTCATCATCTCGATGATCGTCGGTATTAGAATTCAGATGCTGCATTAATTTCTCGCACCCAGAAGAGTACATCAGTATCCTCAATAAATCACTGGGGAACTAATGAATCATATTGTCTTGCACATCTCAATCAACTCTCCGAATGAAAGTCACGTTGCAAAAAATAGTCATTGTTATACAGGAATAATCAAAGAGTTGATAATAATGATCGACGAAAAAACAAATGAATCCTTCGTAATATGACAATATCTGCAAACATGTATAATATAGATCTATTTTAGCATCTTCATCATTCTACCGAGAGCATCTACAAAAAGATTTTTACATGCACAGAGGGCTTAACAACAGGTATTTGTTGTTTTCATCGTGCATGACGTGGAGAATGGATGAAAGAGAGCATTTGGGGCTCAACGTGTGGTGAATTGAATTCATGTTGTCATGCATGCAACATATAACTTCATGTCATGTCATGAATTAGCATCTAAAATATCGATGCGAAATGCTGATTTGTAAGGTGTGATCCGTTCAATGAGGTTTTCAAAGAAGCCCTTTTTGTAATTTGCTTCGCCTCTACTGGACGCGTACCACTTTACAGGTGGTCGTTGATTTTTAAATATGATAAACTCGATCACCGTATAATGTGGTGCAGCATCGCTGCTACCTTTGATTTGAGAGCGGTAGCAAGGATTCGGCAGTAATGAGTTGATGAAAGGGCGAAACAGTTGGATGAAAGAGGAACCGTGGCATGCATGGGGAATGCAAGACTTTCGCCAAGACATGCAGGCGCATGTTTTTTAGCGTGAGTGTTATTATTAAATTGAACTCTGGTTTCAAGTCGTATGGATCTGTCAATAAAAATAACACACGCCATAATTATGTCCGAATTCAAATTTACATAAGTAATATTATTGCTGAATCAATAATAATAATATGCTTATTATGCCATGGGTTTTCATACATTTATTGGGATGATCCATTTTGTAAAATATGAGTCCTTGACGGGGAATATTTATTGAAACGAGCAAGGCAGAGGATGTAGTTATGAAGCATGACTTTCAAAGTATTTATTCAAATCCCCAGTAGCGATTCTTCATTTTGTTCCACCTGTCTCCTGTTCAATGCACAATATGTTTTTATTTCATCTGTGTCATTCTTGCTAATTTTGTGCTGCAATCGTCATTTTATAAAAACATGGAATGAATTTGCTACATCATGAGTTAGCCTTCATATTAAAAACGCATACATGTGCATCTTATCATACAATCTAAACTTGAATACTATTATTACTTTTATTACCTGCTACTGTATGAGGGGAAGCATGCATTGCAGCTAGTTCATTAACTGTAATTAGATTAGAATGAGCTTTAAATTCAAAATCGACACAGTTATACATTGGTACTACTTTTCCAGGGCTAATTCAACTATTTGCTTCCAAATGCTGTGATTCTGATGCTAAATGTTCTTGTAGCTTTCTCTAATTGCGCATAAAATGTTTTAAATAAAGCAACATTTTACTTATGATGTTACCTTTCTCAGGCAAAACCTCTATTGGAACGGATCGTACTGGAATTTGGGACTTGAAAGAAAAATTTACATTGTTTTACAACCACATCGTTAGAATCTGTAATCGCGTCTCCGTATCGCTGATAGTGCGACCATTACACAACATTAAGACACGATTATGATACAATCTTGAATCCTATCATGCAATAAAAAGGCAAATAGTGTACCACGAGTCATTTAAGGTAACATGATTAGTTTGCTAGAAGTAAAAACTTCAAATAGGAAGAAATGGGCGGAAGAGAGAACGTCCCAGAACCTAACACGCTGCATCTTCATTTTTCCCCTTTACTTCGCAATTAAAATACACGAGTGTGTAAACAATAAAATATAGAGTTTGCTTAATGATTTTCATGCGATTGGATATCTATTTTTTTAAAATAATTTACGTGATGATGATGATACAAGGAAAGTATGATGTGCATAATAATTTGCTGAGCAAGCATATATATTCTATGAAGAAGAGAGTGGGTAAAATGCACAAAAAATTGAGAGTTTTGACGTTTGATTTGTTTCAGGTGAAATCATTAGACATCGCACGCCACAGGTCAGAGGCCAGCAGATTCTGAGGTGAATTAATTCCCTCAGCGTAACATTCCACTTTTGTAGTAAATACAGCCTTCCCAGTTATATTTTTACGCGTGATGTCCATCTCAACAATTAATCATAATCACTGGCCGAGGGTAGGTTGTAAATCGTACATCACATTCTTACCACGCCACACCAAAAAATCCAACGAAAAAATGAAAACTTTATGGTTTTGTGTGACACCGCCTCCACTCAAATGTACTAATAAAGATGAGCTGCCTCCAACTTCCAACGTTGAATGTAAGCGCATCATGACGTGGATTAATTTGGTGTAAGCACATTTTTTTGTACGTTTTTGAGTTTTTTAAATAAAAACTTTCTGCAGCCCTTTATTTGCAAGGAGGCATTGCTTGCATGGTTTTAATTGCATAAAATGAATTAAGTTTCGAGATTATCTGTATTTCGATGAGCTTGGGGGATTTTACATAAATATTTATTGAAAATGCATATATTATTGTGGGAAGGGAAAGCACGGAGTAATTAAAGCTAGAATTTAATAGCAAAGAAAGTCTTTGCAGGAGGTACTAATTCCTATGATTAAGGACGCTATCCTGCTGTATGTATCCTTGCACCTTGTAATCAGCATTCGAACAAAGAAATCTACGTGCTTTCCTTAATTTAGAACCCCATTTCGCAAAAACAAAAATCTGTCGTGGGTTTGTGAATATCACATCAAAATTAAAATGCATGTCTGTCTATCTGTTTTACATGATTAGTTACTACTGTTTACCGTGGTTGTTTTGTTTTAAGGCAAAAATTATAAAGTTGCCACTACATGCTACTGCGCAGATTTTGTACAGTTGCTGCTGCAATAGGCACTACCACCAGGAGCATTCAGACAACTCGTCGAATATTAATGCATCTCCTGCTGAAAATTGTGACAGAAAATGTAGAAAAAACTGACCTTTTTTCCATCAACTCTCTGCGAATACTATAAAAATGCAATTGTTTGCATTTAATAACTACTCGCTGCAACCCATTTTGCATGAAATAATCTAAGAAAAAAGAAGATTCTCAAAAACTGCCTTCAGCAAACAAGTAAAAAATACATCATCTTGTACATAAGAAGGAGAGAAGATTCACGGATGACACGGCATTTTACGTAAATGTATATATATGTGGATTTCTACTTTTTTTATACAAAAGCCCACAATTCATACATATGTGTACTTATGGCGACAGGCCGAGACGAAAGGGTGCAGGCCTAATTTTTGATTTACAATATTTGCATGTCCACTCCTCAACCAAGTCCCTACTACATTTTTTGCATGACATTTTGACATTACATCAGACATTCAGTTTTTTCTATTTTTTCACTTTATATTTGTATTCACTTCTAACTCCATAACAGCATAATAATGTATGCGTATGTATATTCGGCAAATTTTACAGAAAGTTGAAAACCTGCATGACATGCATTCACAACGTCAAGTTGATCAACCCCAAATTAATATGTCTGCATCTCCAAAAAAAATAGTTTGCTACAAGCAAAAGTCTGTCAAGGATTTGTAAAAACTAGTAGCCTCATTGCTCTTGGTTCTTATCAGTTGTGTGTTTCTATGCGGTTTACGGAAGCTGTGTGAGAAATACTTGTGAGGCTTCTAGTTTTGAGGAATCTGTCTTCAAAGATGGGTGGACAATAAAAACAAGCCCATGGAATTTGCACATTTAAAAAAAACAGTAACAATACAGCTTTGAATGTACTCTGCGTACTAACGCACTCGTTAACGTACAATTATAGTTGATCTATAGTAATTAGTTGAAGCAAGTATAACATATATACCTTATAGATAGATACGAAATGAACTGGAAATATGTGTAGGTATGCTATATACAGAATTCTTAAAGTACCCCGATTATCATCTAGATCATTATAGCAGTCTCTCTCTGATGTAGGCAAAATAACTAAAATGATTGGGGTCCAACCCTAATGAAATCTTTGAGGAAAATATAGGAGAGCATGCATAAATCCAGCCTATAGCATGTCAATTGTTTTCAAATAGGATGGGTGAGATTATTACTGATGACTCCAACTACTTGTGGATTCCAACATTACCTGAAATAAATTACAGGGCTTTACAAAGTAGCCATTCATTTTATCAGCAACCAAGAAAAAAATCTGTTCTAATGGCAATAGGCATTTTAGGTATTATAAAGCAAGGCAAAATATAAAAACTGCATTTTCATTCACTTGATTAGTAAAATGCGTATTGTCAGATGCAATGGGTGATAGTACGTTAAGGAGGCGAAAATGATGGAAAAACATGTAGCGTTTTTTCAAGACGTGGTACATATGTATTATGTGTATGTGAGTACTCGATAAGTGGATTAGACAACAGATCTTGACGCATAAATTATCCCAAATTTTGCCACTGCTGAACTAAACATGCTATTATCACTCACTATGTTTGTTTGAAAATGATGAGCACAAAAAACTGAGGCAATGCCGCAATTGGAGGCTTTGGTGGTTACTATGAAATTTATGTGTGTAATTAATTCATCCATTTTTTTGGAGCCAAGTATAAGGGACGGGCCTTGCCTTGTATGATGCACGATACCGTTTAAGTGTCTAGATTTCTACGTTTCCCCCGCAACAGACAAAGTCTGAAGAAGATGAAATGTAGTTAGCAATTAAAATTGCAACGTGCTAAAAGAACAGCAATGTGCATTTAACATGTATGTATTACTGTTTCACATGCAGTAAATTCAAGTATTTATTCGTTGCATGCAAATAGCCAGTCTCCAAATTTAATTTGGCAACTGACTGAAAGGCAGAAGGAGCTTTTCCCAGTTTCTCTGTTATTAGGGAGCAATTATTGTTGTTTAATTTAACATATTTAACGATTGATTTGCATGAAAAATGATTGGTTATAGAGAATATGGCTAACTCAGTTGGCGATACCCGGAATCAGAGCTGCAACGCGCGTACCTACTGACTCTCGAACTTTTGATCTTATGAACAATCAAAGTTTTCTCATATTTTGGAATAAACATTGCAAACTTCTTACAATTTAGGGCATTTCATAACTGAATTTGTTTAATTAGTAGCTAGTGCAGTTGCCCTAGGTCAATGAACAATTTATTTATGGATGTATGCAGTATTTAGTTGAAATTGAAGTGGGTATTTCCATTGCTTTATATTTATGCATTATTTACTTAAGGAGATAAAATACATAGGAAAGTTATTCCGTTGCTTGTTTCCCTGAACATTAACTGCATAATGAGTTGCTGCAATTATAGTAGTAATCAAGCTCTTCGATTTAAATATAACGAGTAAGTCAAATAGGTTCGTTCTGAATAATTGAAAAATGATATACTGGCGTCTTTACTTTTAATGCTAATAGCCATAGCTGATCAGTGATCACACTAGTTGCTTATTCCATCCAGATTTGAGAAATTTATTGAAATAATTTAACTTGACAGATTGGCAGAAACTTGTAATTGTACATAAAATTCTCTGTATTGTAAAATTTTTGTTTATGATTTGGCAACACAAAACATGTACAATTTGGTAAACGCTATTTTTGGCTCTAATGCTACAGTCACACTAATAAAAATACTAATGTAGGACAAAAGGACCTTAATTTTAATTCACACAGAGATCTCTTACCTTTTCACAAAATTGTAAGAAACCTTTAGTGTTATTGCACGATAACACCATCTTACATATATACATTTATTAAAAAGTAGTAATTAACAACTTCAGAGTTTTCCATTTTGTCCTAATGCGTCAAAATCATAGCCCCAGTGAGAGATTCACTTTCTATACGATATTATTAGTCTTCACATTTCATAATTACAGTATATATATTCGTTCAAAGAATAATAATTATTGTTCGATCAAACAATTACTATGCCTCTAGTCATTATAATATTAACACAAAATGATATGTTTTGATTGCAAGAAGATGCGACGATCAAACCCGTATAATAATTAATGCTTCTTATGTGTATGCTTGTATGTTATATGTCCTCTCTATCATGATGCAGTTGTTTAGCTTTTATTCCCAAACCCAAACATTTTCGACTCCTTATAATATACTTGATTCCAAAACGCAAACCATCATAAATTGTTTGTTGAGACAAAAAAAGGATAAAATAAAAAGTTACAAAATAGGCAAAAAACGTATCGTGAGATGAAGCTTTCTTGCTAGGTGCATCTGCCATGCTATATGCAAAAAAAGACTCTAAGTTGTGTGGTGCAGTGATTGTGAGGGTAATGGTGGGGAACATGATGATGAGTCGTTTTTATTGTTTTTTAATCGTTGCGCTGACCGATGTTTTTTGGGTGGGACACAGAGCTTGAAAGGAGGGTTGGTCAGTACACAACCCCAACTCCTGCCTTTTTGCACAATAAGTAGACGCATTTTGAATTATTATGTTGAAATTGGGAACTCAATGCGTACTGAATACTGATTAAGTAGAAAGGCTAAAAATTGTGTTTTCACAAAAGGCAAGAATAAATTTATCGATTATTTGGGCTAAATATGCATTTGAAGATGAGCATAATAGTATGGAAAACGTGGCTCTGTCATGAATCTTCTTGTTTGATGATGAGGATACTAATTAAGATTTCAGTAACAAGATTACAATGCCGCTTAAAGATATTTTGCTGTTGTAACAATCACACAATTGGTCAATGTAAGTATTTCCCTTTGCCTGTCATTTTTTCAGGAGCTCATTTTGGATTCATATGGACACTTATTATGTAAGGCCCATGATCACTTTTTAATTTCAAGGAATAAATATTTAGTCCGAATTCCTCAAGTCAACCTCAAAACTGGTTTGATGTATCAGGTATTTTGCAAAATTGTATTTTTGGAAGAACAAAAGTAATCAAATATATTTTACTTGCAACAAGGCCATAAGGCATAAAAATGCTTGATTGCTTTAATTTTTTTGTACTTAGCACAATTTAAGAATATTTTCAAACCTGGAGGGATGATAAGCCACAAAACTGCAACCGAGTTGACTCTGTTGCAAAAAGGAGAACATGAAAAATAAAATGTGGTTGCACACAGCATGGGTGCAACTGCTACAGGCTTACAAATACTTGAAATACATAATACGCATGCAAATGCAGGTGAGGAAGAAAATTCAATGATTAGAATTTGAACAGTTTACGGCTTGCATAAAAATTGCATTTTTATCCAAACCTGGCTTCTGTAAAGTATCCAAATTTACAAAGATGAATTGCAGACAATGCCGGATTTGAACATATTATATAACCATGTAGGCACATCTTTTTGCAATTTACCAAAGTCACTCGAAGTAAATGCTCAGACAAGCCATTCCAGTTGATGAATACTGTACATCAGTGAAAATCTTCCTCTAACGTTTGCACATCAGTCAGGAAGAATTTTTCTTAAAATTAAATTCTGTACTAAGACACTGACAATAAAAGTTTTATGCAAACAAGGAACCTACCTTAACATAAGAACGAATAGCAGTTCCAACACTAGAATCTCTTTATCTCTTCTCCACATAAAAATTGTTAAAACAGGCTTTCTGGGTGGCTTTTATATATCATCGGAACGATGTGATTTCCTTGTAATGTCAATTACTCCTTTTATAATCATGCTAATTTCTCCACTTGCAATACACCTTTACATTTGAATAATACGTGGTAATGTAGTGTACAGTAATAGTGTAAAGTATGGTTAAGTATAACCTTTAGTAATTGATATAATTATTGTACTCAACTAAATACTCCTTTTAGTTTTCCTAAGGTGACACGAATTGAAACGATTCATCTAAACTTTTCCAAAGTCTTTTTTTCGCCGCCGCAAATTACATATGCACATATACATATGCACGTTCGTTGATGAATAAAAATGCAGATGGTTGTGTTTTGCATACACAATTACCTACCTGATATTAAAATGCATGCAAAAATTCATTCCAACAACCAAGCCCCTTTCTTCTAATCACATTTGATTCCGTTTTCAATTTTTCTCAAGATTGAACAACAAGGAATTATCCTGAATATGGACCAAGACACTCCAACACTGACTTGCTTGTCTGCAATGCAGTTTATCTTCTCCTGGTCATGTCATGATATGTTGTTTAATTTTTTTTATGTTGCCGGTGGTACACCTTGAGAAAAAAAATGAACCACACATTGGCAGAGAATCATCATCGTTTGTGGCTATTATGCGGTAGCTCTTGTCAGTAGTAGTCGCTCTGCTAATAATAATGTGAAAATAAAAGAATACTTTTTGGTCTATGCAATTTGCTTGAGGCATGCATTAACGATCAAGTAGAAGCAATAGGTGGGCGACAAAAATGCCTTAGAATGCGACATAAAAAGGCTCTTTACAATTAGTACATTTTTTATTCTTCCAGAGCTTCTTTTTTCATTTTACAGGTATTTCTATGGGTATATTCATGTACACATGTGTGTATATATGTATATACGTATGTTATATAGCTATTATGCATTTAACCATCTTCTAAAAGATTCAATAAATCTCTACATAAAAATGGCAGTGGCAAATACACGAAATGTATGGAGTATACCGGCAAAAAATTTACATTAAAAAGTTGTTTATTATTATCGGAAGAAATACAATTCATTGACGTAGCTCATCAGCCATAAAACAACTATAGTTGTCGGTAATTATTTGAGCCATTTATCTTTCATCGAGGTTTGTTTACAGAAAGAATTATTATATTACCTTTTTTGGGGTTTGCTTTGGAATACTTCAATAAACAATTGGTAAATCATAATATGAGTCCACAATAATAAAGTTGGGTACAATGTAATTTCACCCTGCATTTTTTTGCTTAAGTGGGATTAGAATACAGTAATAAACTTTAAAATAAACAGAGCCATATTCTAATGCTTATTTTAACCGTATATTTTATTCAGGATATTACATATGTGTTTATATGAAATTGGTACTGATTTTTATGGCAATTTAATGACTATATCAAAATTCAACGTGCAAAGAACAGTATTACATGGTACACTACACCATATAAAAACAAAACTGACTTTTATTGCCCTGTATCGTTTATTTGCTTTATTGTTTAAGAGGGGATGGCTGTCATCGATTACTTTTATGGTGTCTGTTAAACTGCTTTACACAGCAAAATTCTATAAAAAATTATGCTAGTTGGAAGCTATACAGTCTAATTAAAACCTGTAAAAATCATGTTTTTTGAGAGTCATTACGTGACACTAGTCAAGCGTTACATTTAAGAGAACACGGATTTTGTGAAAATTAGTTCAGTCTTTTGCATTATTAGACCCATTAGAGAGCTACTGGTTTTGAGAGTTTGCTAAGTGCTATTCGGTTTAATTACATTATTCAGCGGTTTATTGCCATGGTAGTCTTATGAGATTTACACATTTGAAAATCATGATATGAAATAACAAACACATTATGCGAAGCGACTTATTTACGACACTAAACAAGATAGTTTATTTGAAACGTTGGCGTGATCTTGTTTCTTAATGATAAAGACGATCCTTTGAAATTTAAATATTATTGGGTTAGTTTTTACACATAATTCTGTATTAGCTCTTTCTTAATTTGTCTATTGCAACCAAAACCACTACAAAACTTGTTATAAAAATACTGCAAACTAGATTGGCTTTTCGTACTTAGTTTACGCAAAGCTTATCTTAATCATCAATCCAAAATTTAATAAACCCTTGGGATTTCAGCATACGTTCCAAATGCATCGCAACTGTAAAATGCACCAAACATGTACAATTTAAGATTTTTTCACATGTACAATTTAAGTTCGCACCCCATTTTTTCTTGAATTTCGACCCTCAAGTCGAATTTTGCATGGACTTTATAATGAATCGATTTTTGTCACTTGTTATTATGCATAATATGGTTATCTCATAAAGTTTTATGGCTTAATGATAACTCAATATACATATAAATATTGTATTATATGCAGATGTTCATCAGATGCGAAATATGGCTTATGATTGATAATTTTACCATTGTATAATGACGCCAAATTTTGATTTGAGGTAAAAAAATGTAAACTGCCAAAAAAATCAATAATGATAATAGTTCACGTGAAATATATGTATTATTATTGTAGATATTTTGTTATTTGATTAACCATTTCAAATCAGCCCTGTGATAAAGAATCTTTACAAGCAACAAATCCGGATTTTTAATGCTGGCAAAAATGTACTACTCAAAATATTCTGTAATAATATATTGTTACGTTGAGCAGCATCTTTGTATGGATCTCACATCATTTACAACGCGAATAGATGGTCTTTCTCTCTATCTGATTCAATCATCAGGCAAAAAGTACATCCTTGTGATAAATATAGCCAAAGATACAAAATGACTGTAAATTGCATTATACGGGGCAAGGTGGTTTTAAAACGCAGTCAACAACCCAACCGATGATGCTAGATTTCCACAGTGTAAGATGAGCCCGGTCAGCAATTTGCAATAAAAACTGCTGTGTGAGGCCGATCAGAGCAGTTTTGTCGAAGCAAGAATAATTTCACCATTAGCAGGCGTGTGATAGATTGCTTTATAGTTATACATTTTACTTGAACTACCCTTAAGCTTTGACTTGAGACTGTGTTATCGTAATCCTTGATTTACTTGAAGATAACATCTCATCCGCCGAGATGAATGAGCCACAACCCATCAATATTTTGAAATCTTTGCCATTTTTCACGTCCATTGGCTACATGCAGCGTATATTCCAGAGGGAATTATACATATTGACTTGTAATGCGGGAGAACAAAGGAAATCATCATCATGAAGCAGCAAAAAACTGGATCAAGATGCAGCTCTGCAATATGCAAAATAGACAAATAACATGAAACAATACAATATTCCATTATGGTATACTTGAACAGGAATGAGCTATCGCTGTTAACGATATTATCATGTAAATACAAGGCGTGTTCCTTTTGATAACTTGGCCGTTAACCACCAACCACTCCTGTTGATTTACTTGGTGCATGCTTCTGTTTGCTTTTGTGTTAAGACATGCCATTAGCTAGAGTACAAGTTGATTGGAATACATGTGTTGTTGTGATTAATGTATGTTATGTAAATACATTATTGGTTGAGAAGGGAACTTAAAATAATAAAGTAATCAGAATCACTACCGCCATGCAAGGTGTAAAATTGTATTGGAATATTGAGATGTGAAAAAACAACAAATAAATGCGTATGATAATGGCTAGGGCAATTATTGGTGTGGGTTAAAATGGCTAAGGTGCCCATTGCCGTATTTAATAGTAAAATCAAGTCATTGACGTGCCTTGCACGGTCACATAATCATAATTGTTGTCAGAGTATGTTGCATAAAGCGCACCATACTTTAGATAATATACTAACAAGCAAAAATGCGAATATTATGTTTGTAAGCAAGAAACATGCGATTAGATAAAAATATGACAATTTCTTCACAAGTTTCTCGATTACCAATTACTAATTTCTTCAAATTACAATTTAACCGTTGAAGGTAAATGGACACAATAAGCTACGTCTTATTTATCTACAATCTGCAAGCGATAACTAGCGTAAGTATACATATGTACAAGTAATCATCATTTGAAATCAGCTTTAATCATAAAATTATCTCTTGTCCTATGCAACCGGATTGAAATAAAGGATTTCTGTGTGAAATATGTGTGTAACTATAAATACATGAGTTATGCATGTCTATAAGCCTCAAGTCACGGCAAAAATGCTTACGTTATAACACGACGCATTAAAGATTGCCACAATACTCAACAAATCTTATCAAGGGCAAAAATCCTTTCCCACTAATGATTTTCTAATAGCTTATGGGTACTTGTTAGATGAAATCCCATGTGAGATTTTGTCAGGTGCTGATTGCATCCATTGATCTATGTGTTCCTACAAGGAAAATAAATATCAATCTCTATCCCTCTCTGAACCACTTCTCTCTCTCAGTTGTAGGCCGAAAAGCAGAAAATCTTACAAGTTACCAAATCTTCTACCTTTCACAAATTCACTCTACTCCACTTTATCCGTGTCAATAATCCATGCTGACTTGCCAATGAAGTCATGCCGCATATACATTCATAAATTTGCTCAGTTTATCTATCCGACACGAAAAAAGAAAGACATCAAGACTAAAAAAATAATGTTACAATTTCAGTATTTTGCCGGAGGGGTAGGTTTTTAGATGTGTACAGCTCGTGTCCAACTCTGAACCGGGGATACTTGAGACAAATAATTCAGATCTATTTTTTTCTTTCAGATATTCATATGACGAACAAAATTTTTTAAAAAACAAGGTGAATACCTGTACTCAACTCCACAATCATTTAAATTGATGAGTGTGTGTATGACAAGGAGTTTTGAAAACAGGTGAAGGAAAAAGGATCTTCACTGATCGATCACTTGTCCACAATACTAAATTAATACATACATGTTTTCTTCACATGGCTAACAGGCAAGAGGTGAGTGAATGGCATGTTGAAATGTCAATTTTGATTCCCTCCCGTAGTAATAATAATTATATTGCTTACATTCATCATCGTATTGTTCAAGAGATGTTTATGTATTCCGCTGTTTCTGCTCAGATGCTGTTTCCTTCTTTCCAAATTGATGATGTTGCTATTAAACTTATTGATTAAACTAACCCTCACGGCAGATTTATATTCATTCATTTAATCCTTACTGAAAGTACATCTTCTCAGCTATTATAATTTTTGTGTGATCACCTCTTTGACAGGGAGAAGATGTGCCTACAGAGATTCTCCGTTGCCTGCAGAGAGAGCAGTCAGCAGGATTATTTTTTTCAATGACCACAAAAAAAATGAAATGGCACAGAAATCACTTGCAGACAGTCGCTGACTGACTCATTGCCTGTCAAAATGATAGGTGGTATTTTTCTTCTCTATGTGCTCTGCTTTAAAGTTCGTGTTTTTTTTTGTTCGAAATGTAATGAAAATGACCTGACAACTTAACTTACAAACATACAAATCAGTTTGAAAAAAGTCATTTTCGAATGCTCTCATTTTATTTGTAAGTATGGCTATCATCACAAAGTATTGAAGAAATGAATGATGATGGTACTCATCTTTATGAAAAGTAAGGTGCTTTTAAAGGGATGTTTTTGTGTTTTATTTATACTGCTATTCACATGTGCTTAGCGCGTGTACCAATTCCAATGTCGAGTTACCTGCATTGCTTAAACTTTAATTTGTGAAACAGCCTCTCAGCAAATTCTCAGAATTATCTTATGAATACTGCTCTGGCCATCCATTAACACTTGATCTATGAACTTGGGTCTAACCATACAAACCAATATTTTTTGTTTATGTTATAAAGTTACCTAAAGGATAGCGAATCTAATCTTAATTGTAGTGGTGATCATAATGGGTCAGGCTAAGTGGCATGTCCTTTAAAATTGGAAAACCGCATTTTGATAATCAAAGCGTTAAACAATTTTGTGCATTGATTTATTGACTCTAGAGACACAAGCGTATTTATGATGCTACTTTTTGTGTGTTAAAATATTGTTTTAGACAAATCCTTAGCCTAATTATTTTACACTTTTTAGGTTTGTTTTAAGGCATACTGTTTATTATCTATCTTAAATTTAACCGATTTCTAATATAAGATACATAATTTAGAATTGTTTTTGTTTATTGGATTTTTATCGACGGCATCGTGGATTCAAAATCAGCAAAGGGTTGTTATTTAAGCAGGGAGTGAGCCTTAAGTTTGAATCAATTTAGGTTCCTCCTTAGTACTGATTTTCAATATTCTCATTATTGAAAAGGTTTTGGCAAGGAGAAGTGTCAATTTTTAAAATGACCTATCGTAGAGTAGAAAGTGGTAACCAGAACCACTCTTTGTTGTAGTAAATTATGTCAGACCACTAATGTAAAAACAATGGATTATTTAAGGTCAAAATTTTTATTATACTAATGTGCCACTTGCACGAAAGCAGAAACTACACTTTAATCGCACTTTGTCAATCTGTATTATGTTTAATTTAATATATGTACATGCAAATATACATTTGTGATAGCAAAGGAGTTAGATTTTTTATGTATACCCGTGACGCTAGAGTTGGAAACGGATTATTTTAGAAAACTTGTCAAACCTCGTTGACAACCTGTGAACTGTATTCACATCAAGCTTTAGGCTCTGAATCGAATTACCTAAGTGAATCAATAATATACACAACACCTAACTTATCCATTGCTATTTCACTATTATTGTTTTAACAAGAAAATGTTGACATTGTATCTACTGTATTGATTAATCGTCTTCAGTGGTTATATAGAATCCATTGACAGTCATTCAATTCCAATTCCTTTGAATGGCAGATTTGACACAGCTTCAGTTGATTTAGTTTTATAATACAAAAAATTGCTGTATTGCAGTGCTCCTTGATCTTTCCTTTCACGCTTAGGTTTAGTGTTGCAAAATCTGTTAAACAAACTCAATTTTTTGACAAGGTTTCATCCTTGACTTTAGCGTGACTACTTGTACCTGATTCTCACGAACTTTAAAATCGTCAGAATGAATATTTAGGTATGCATGCGTATTCTTACATACGCAACACATGAACACAGCATGAACTTTTACTTACCTCTTCGTGCAAAACGACTGATTTGAGCAAACATCAGTCATTTGATCAGTCAATTCTAAGAATTTGTTTTTCGTAAACTTTTTCGCATATTTACAAGGAAGCAGAGTAAATTTATTAGGGGGTTTTAAAAACACGTTTCAGTTTTCCTAGGAAAGACTTAAATGGGCTAGGTGAAACAGTCTTTGATACCTGACTTGCATCTATTTCCTCCAGAATGATAATGATTTTTAAGTTCAATTTTTGCATTAACTTATGACATGACGAACCTACAGGCATGACGCTCTCATGTGCAACCTGCAATTCATAGAATATGATAATACACAACATCTTGTGTATCTATCTACAAAGCACACATTAACAAATAATACGGAAATAGAGTGTTTAGTTTTTACAGAATTCGAGATTTGAAATCTACAGATAATCGTAAATCATGCATAGATGTTTCTAATTTTCCGAACCTGGGTCCATCATGTAGGATACCTACTTAAAGAATTTTAAAAGGCAAAAGACTTGTTATGCGAATCAAAGCAAGCGTTTCCACGAATTTCATAAAAACTGCATCTTTCCAAAATCTCTCGTCACCTAAGAATGAATGAGAAGATGAAATTAAAGAACATGAGTTTTAGCTGTGTTCAGTGTTCCCAATAAAAACCGAATTAAACGCTCAACATCATATTTTAAACGACAAAACCTTAATTTATGTCGTTTTTTACGGAGTACCTTATAAGACTAATGTGCATTTCAGCATGCACATTACCGCTCACATGAGGTATATCCTACCAAAAGAAAACAATATTAATGTAATGTCGTGATGTGTTGCTGAGCTTTGAAACATTTATCAAATGTTTATGAAAGCCTTTAAACACAGAGTAAGAAACGCTAGCCTGCATGACTTCATAATATTCATTCACTACGCCATAGGTTAAATATGCACGGTAAAAGCTAAGTTGGGTGATCATCTCAGCGAGGAATGTTGACGAAGACCTGTGAATTGGGATAAATAGTAAGAAAGATATTGACTGATGAGAGTAAGAAGTAAAAACTGTTGAATTGGTCAATGCAAAATATTCATGCATAGAGGTTGGGAAAGTATCCGACAGTTTTAAAAATCGTGTTCTGCCTTAGGATGAAAGAGTACATAGGTAGTAAAATTTTGTTGATGCTCGTGTAGTAGTTTGTCTTTGCAATATATTTTTGCATTCGCTTGATTTCAATTCCGATTTAAGAGCCAGATTGCCAAGTTTCCGATTATATTAAAATACCTACATTATTATCAAGCTTATTGAGAGTTTATGATGTTGTTCAAGAATGCAGAAAAATAAGGCAACTTTTTAGTGACTTATTCTTCTCATTGTTTTGCATTTTTAAACAGAGATCCACATAATGTACAGCCTTGGTTAACGAGTTAGTTTGTTTTTCCCATTCGTTCCTCGTTTGTCAGTAAAGTTCAAAGCGTATCCTTCAAGCATACAACCCCAACTAGAAAAACAGCATGAAAAATTGTAATCACTCCTTTTTACTTCCTTCCAATTTCTTCATGATGTTTCTAATGCACGCTAAACAGCAACCAACTTTTTCCCCTTTCTTATTCATTTGCATACCTACATAATAGCTACAGTACATCTACCTTCACGTTATTCAATAAATAACGTATCATATATATTATTAGCCTTTCATAGCTCTGCAATCTACGTTTACTTACAAACCACATAATATCGATACAATATAGATCTTAATATTAGCCCACATCAAATCATTTATGCTGTGATTCTTTTTTTTTCAAGCTGTGTGCAATTTGTTCACCTCTATAATTAATAATCAACAAAAAAAGTTGGATCACTTAAGATTTTTTTTGATGCACTCAAAAGATTACATAGTGATGCATCTAACTCATACATACATATGTGCAGTACTTTACCTTGCACCGTAAAACAAACAAACAACACGACTTGCCACCCTTATCACAAAATAAATATTACCAAGTACAAAAAAGCAATATCAATTTTTCACTATATCTGTCGAACCATCGAACTGTAATCATCATCTTCTTGGTCGTCTTCGTCGTCTAAATCATCAAGGATATTTCCATTGGGCGTCATTCCTTCGAATATTACAACCATCAGGGTTTTTTAATTCTGATACATACTCGACACTCCACAGGTCATTCAGCAGAGTACAGAGGGTGAAGATGAGAATGAGTAGGGTGAGCGGTGTGGTTGGTGTAATGTCGACATGAGATATGATGATGCTGTTAAAAAATCATGTATTACGGTGCGGTATTGCACACTTGGTGCAAATGCACATATACAATTTACATACATATCATCGCCGTATTGCATTCTTCAGAGTTTAGAGTGAATGAATAAAAAAACATTTAAATCGCTTACGCATATGCATGTGAAGTCATCATCTCACAATATGAGCTTAATCAAGATGGGTTTGTTTTCTCTGTCATTTTTTTTCTCTCGCTTTTATTATTGTTATTATTTATCCAAAAAATGCACAAGCATATTATACTTATTAACCTTTCGCATNTTATTATTGTTATTATTTATCCAAAAAATGCACAAGCATATTACACTTATTAACCTTTCGCATGATTTCTTGCTTAAATGTTTATTGGACTTTCGGTCCTTTCCACATTCCTTCGTTTTAAGTCTTTGAGGATAGTCGCTGTTGCTGTTGATGAGTTAGTTGTTTACAGTATGCTATGTTACAGCATGCACTTTACATACGGACGGAGAATATATATTGTATGAAACATTTAAAAATATTCTGCAGTTGTGTTATATTGCCAATGAAGGTGAGCCAAAGCCGACGTTTTATAATATACGCGTGTAATCTACCTTGTTTGCGTTATTAGCCTGTGCAACACCATCCATTGCAATATGGATGCATATTATATCTATAAGGAAAAAGACTGTTTCAAAGTATAATGGTAATATTGAAGAACCATAATATGGTGTTACTTTATGACAGTCATGGCAAGTTAACAATTTTATGTAAGATGGGAGAAAAGAGGAGAGGTTAGAGTAGGGTTCATATATGCGCCGATGGACATTCCCACGGTATGATACGAATCTCTTTTTTTCCTTATCTTGTATTTGAATGCACCATAGCTCAACTTGGAGAGTTCTCATTTCTTATAGACGCCCACTTGAAAATAACTTTCTACGCGAGATGCTCTCTTTGTTGCCTGTGAAATTGTCTTGTTTACGGATACATTAATGTGCATTTTTCATGCTATTCATATTCCCTCCCTCACTAATTTAGCACTTTAAAAATCAAATTAGGCAAATTTGCTCTTAAAGCCCTTAATCAAGGAGAGAGTGAGTAAAGTAGGTATTTTGTGGTCTTAATATGTGTAACAAAACCTGGTTACTTACCAGCTTGTTCGTCGTGTTCCTCATAAATATTAATGTTAGTTGCCTGGATCTTTATGAATACTTTGAATTTTTATACATTCATTGTGTTACCCCATTGCGAAGATTTCTGAACAAATTTATTTTAAGTATTTAAGTAAACGTGTATTATTATGGAGGAAATAAGCTGTTATACTTTGAATACCTGAAAATATCCAACTCTCTATTGATATTTTGCATATAGCTTGATTTATCCTTATAAAGTAAGTGCCCTTTCCAGTTTAGCTAATGAAGATTTTATTTTAACAAACATATTATAAAAAATCTAGTCAGCTAATGAAAATAAATCAGCTCAGCCCCCTTTTTATACTCTTAATGGGAGTCAACTGACTTTTTTTATCAAATGTCTGCTCTACTGTCTCAATAAAAGGTGAATTGATGAGTTACGTTAGCCGTCGGACCATCCCACTCCATGTTGGCTTTCAGTGCATTAAATAAAAGTATGTTATTAATTCTTTGAAAATGCTATTAGCTCTTTTTTATTTGATGTCATTTTTTGTAGCAAAAATCAACCTCCTGTTCAACAACATAAAAACATTGTATGTTTAAAAGCGATTTCAATGGAATACACAAATAAATTAGTTGGAACGCTACATTTACAAAACTTATTTGGTTGCAAAGGAAGGAATGTGCTTTTGTTAAGTATATGCATGCTTCCGTATCATTACTGCAAGAAGACGGAACTTTAAAAACTTGCAAGGCAAAAATTTGCACATTGCAAACATTTGGCATAATTGAATATAACACTGTGTATGGTTTGCATTCGGCATTCGTTGACAAGATGTTTCATTGCCGCAATTGATTGTTAATGACTGGGCGAGAAAATGAAGAAGCATGTTGTATTTTAGGTTTTTTTGCCAACAAGAAATAATCATACCTGCTGCGAAGAGGTCCTTTGTTTACAACTGTAACCTTTGACTGAATGAGTTTGCTTACATGGTATATCAGGTCTCACTGCTCTTTACCCTTTGGAAATAGATTCCTAATGAAATATAGTTTTTCACTTTTCGTCCTTGTTGTCTGTTCACGAGATGCATTAAAATATTTAGTTTCTATTGCTAAAATCGTTCTACAGTAGCGATTATTTGGGGATTATGTGATTGATATCCAACATATTATGGATTATATGCATGATTATATATGTATAATATACTCTTTAAAAGGGTTTGCAAACTTTTATGCATGTATATAGTGGTGTAATAGCGGAGCGTTTATTTTTTACGTGTGAATGTAGTTATATAAAAGTTAGGTCAAGTTAACCAAGATTATTTCAATAAATCGTGACGTGAACACTTTATCTATCACTTTTTTCCCATTTATGACTACTTGTTTTTCCCGATTTTTCTGTAGGGTAACGAGAATTTACAGCTGCTGAAATTAAAAGCTAACAAAACCACTTGATCAATGCACACACACACAAAGTCATCTCTGTTTTTGATCACTAATCAACAGCGGTATGTATAGTGCAGGCAAATAGATATAAAAAATACAGGATGCATCGCCTTAAAGCTCTTATGTGAACAATATAAAAAACGTGGTTGCATTAAACGTAAACAAAAATAGTTGAAAAAGTTGCCTACTAAAATTAAAAGTAGGTTCTTTTATTGGCCTGTGACAAATTTGCTTTTGCACTTGTTTCAAACAGTTATAGTGTCGTTGTCATTAATTATACAGGTGTGTATTGAAGGCAAGAAGTTAATTGATTGAAAACCTTGTGTGATGAGACAATACAAGTTTAATAGTTTTGGTCATAACCGATATTTAGAGAAGTTTTCTTGTTGTTTTTAGCAACTTCACTGATGTCAACGCTGATTCACTGAGTAAGCTGATAATTTTTAATTAGGCTCATGTAGAACCTTAGGATTGTCTCAAGAACTTCCACCCATTCATCCATCTAAAATTTGTTTTGCAGGAAAGTTTTTACAAATCATCAATTTAAATGACTTCTTTTTAGCAATAAACTTATTTTTCTCATCAAAGTGAGGAGACGTACTAGAAAGCAAGAGTAGTAGGATAAAAATCCGTATATTATGCTTTCACAATGTTTCTTGTCCTCTCATTATAAAAAGTATTACTAAGAAAAGGTAATTGTATTAAAATTTAAGTAAGCCCGTCTATAAATAATATAAAATATGAAAAATATTTATAACAATTTGATTAAGCCATGAACTGCCAAAGTGCTTGTATATGGATGAGAGTTACAAATGGACTACAAATGGTGAGACCCGGATCCAAAAATTAAAAGCTGCTAGCTCCACTTTGTATCTCATTTCCCCCGATTAATGCACACTTGTAACGTGTTCCACTTTCATTTCATACCTCAACCTCACATTAAAAAATGGACAGTCTGGCTGGTTCCTCCATCAATTTATTTTTATGGACAACACAGTTTACATTTATGACCAAACGTATACATTTATACTCCAGCAAGTATTACAAGCACCAACTTACAATCAGATAGGGTTGGACTGGATTTTCTTGATGTTTTTTATGCTTTTTTACTGTGTTGTACACTATCTGATAAAACTCTATTCCTTCTCTCTCATTCTGATATATACTCTTAACCAGTTTAATACTTGTACAAAAAATGCCATAAGAAAATATTGCGTAACGAGGAACGATTATAATAAAAGCTATAGGGCAAAAATTGAGGGAGAGAAGAGCCAAAACTTGTAGAAGGATTTGTATAGATTGAAAGGAACATTCAGAACCGTGATTATCTCTGGCTTCCACATCTTCTCCTGCCAAATACCAAGCAAAACATTACCACCACCCCATCACCAACAGTTTACTTGTTTTTTCTTGGCAGAACGGTGGTAGATTTTTGTTGGTGCAGTTTAACTTGTAAGTAGCATAATGCTACCTAAATTATCCTGTGCTTTCTTGTACTACTTCTCTCTCGCTCTCCATCTTTTATGAGGAAACATGACGTTTATAGCAAATCATGAAAATATTGAACTCCCTCCTTTTAAACTTGTTGATTGTTGGCTTTGAGGGCATTCATAATATTATTGACAGATGCAAATGAAAAAAGCAAGTATGGAAAACAGAAGCTAGATCATTCAGCGATATATTTGATAACATGCGCACACCACAGAATATCGTGATGGCAAGCGTGGTAAGTACAAGGTATCCAGGCTGTGACCTTTGACACTATCACTAATGTATCTAAAGTAGACTTGGCTTAAGAAGAATAGTTATTTCTACCATTTGATATCACTGAACTGTTTCACGTTACAGCTTTTTCCATTAACAACTGAAAGGTGAAGAGTAAATGATCTACCGAAGATTCGTTAGATGTCCAGGAAGAAAGTCCTTCCAATTTGTATATAATGTTGTATAAAAAAGGTAAGCCGGCAATAACTCCAGTTTAGCAGTCAAAGCTATTTCCAGTGTCATTTCTACAAAAAAAATACGTTCTGTCTTAACAATTCTAAAGCATTACAACCAATTAGTGTGAAAATTACCCCGAGACATGTCTTTTAACTTTTTCCTTTTCCACTTACTATAAAAGAATGTGATAAAAACAACAGTTTACACTATACTTTTTTATAGTTGTTAACTAGTTACCGTAGATTGCTCCTTTATGCCTATTAAAAGCCTTACAAATAATTGCCGATGATATTTCACCTATGTACTAAATGGTAATTACGTTACATAGCAAGATTCAAACAAGATAATCACAGTGCTACAAAAAGATCCTACAACACACATATAAATCCCAATCTTTTGTTATTACTCCTAAACTCCCATTCATAACTGTCACCCTCTGAGTGATTATTCGTTTCATGAAATCGTAACATTCATTCATTATATATGTGAGTGTAAATTTATCTTACAAATTCTTATGAACATACATGTTTTTTACAACCACATTGTTAAGCTTAGCATTAGCACATTACAAAGTTGCCATATCATGTGCTTACATCTTTAAAAATTGATGAACATGTGTTAGCCCCCATCATTCAAATTTCACATCAACACGAACACTCTTTTTTTTCTCCCTGCTCACACATGATGGTGTCAGATTTATGTTTTAGGAAATTAAGTCGTGCAGTAAAAAGATAATCAATTTGTGAATTCTTCAAGAGCTTCATCACGATCATTAACACCCATGAAGAGACGAAGCAGTGCGTACAATAGGGATGACAACAAGGGATTGCACATCATCACATTGCAACATCTCCCACAGAAGTATTACAGATACACTTGTAAGGATTTT
>JAHZNG010003172.1:0-10254 GCA_027744375.1 Orchesellides sinensis
ATATACATCCACATAATATTACTAAACTTATAAAAGAATATAGCCTGTCTTTGAACTGGTAGAATATGTATCTATCTTAAGTTTGGCAAATATAAAAAAGATGCACATAAAGTATATACATACCTACGTAACGCATCAAATGGTCTACATATTCGTCGATCCTTTATAATATACAATTTACCGGATTGCACTTCGAAAAAGGGTTTGAACACTACACGATTTTCATTGAGAACGTTCTCTTTCTGCTCTAGATCTGCGACAAACCCATTCCCTATCTTTGCTTTGGTTTTCAATGGCTTTACTTTGACGATTGTCGTAATAATCAGTAGACGCATATATTTCAGTCATGGGATGATGGCCAGTCGTAAAAAAGGACACTTTTGCAAACTAGCAAAGGAAATAATATGCATGATGTGAGTGAAAGCAAGTCAAGGTTTTGTTTGGATAAGGGAGACATATATGGCATGTTCTCCAGTAGCATGTCTTTTTTTGCATATAAATATTTACTTGTTTTGGTTCAAACTTGTAATCCCACAAGTTACTTGTAGTTATGTTTTCCTTGTCTCCAACCTCCATCATGCTACACTGATGATGTCAATACTGCGTACTGTCATTGCACGCTGACTTGATCTTTGCATAATAATAGGAATGTACCCATTTCATTCAAGATTCTTGAAGGGGAAGGTCATACGACAGTTAAGTATGCTAGTACGATTCTAGAAACCCACAGCAATTTTAGGTAATGGTTGTACTTACTTCACTAGCACACTATTATTTTTGACCTTGTAAAATCTGGCGTTGTATATAACATTGTTCTGTATATAGCTTTATGAATAGCGGAATATCTGTTTCTTATACAAGTCTTCTGACATTTCCTAAATAAACGACTGTCCTTCCGCAGCTCCTGAAAATTTTTGTACTTTCCTTTCATGCCAAAGAGGGTGAAAATTTGTGGATATGAATGTTACGCGAGTTTTTTTCTTTTCTTTTGGAAATTACATTGTACAACATGAGAATTGTGTAAGTAAGTAATAAGAAGGAAATAACACTACATAATAAATAAATAAACAACGATAGAAAGCAGTAGCGCGTAGCATGCTGAGTGTTCGTACCAAATTTTTTACTTAGTTTGGAAGACTTAGTTGTGAGTTTCTTCGGAAAGTGCTTCCGGAAACTCTTGTAGGATGCAGGCGTCCCAAGTAAGTTCGTGGTGCCATGTTCCCGTAACCTGTACAAAGAAAATTCACATTAACAAACATAGAAAAAACAAACACGTAAAAAGTGTGTGTGCTACTACTGTTATGTACTTTGGCACCCAAGTAAAAAAAAAGAAATGTTCCGAAATAAATTTTTAAGCATTACACATTATCTTTATCCCACGCAACCTCTCTCGGCTTCTCTGTTTATACAATTTTGTGACAACGACATGGTGTAATGGATGAATGACTGTACATGAAAGTAATGAAATAAGCTAACACTTGTGCTATATATTATAACGTAAAGAATAAAAAAAACTCATAACGTGTTCTTTTTTTATTTGTATGTCGTCGTTGGCTGCAGCCGTCTGCATTTTCACGACACCAACTCAAAACAAGGCGTCCACACCGCAACGGAATGCGTTGCAGCAATAGTAAACTGCATATTATCCTTATGTACTCCACGCAAAAGAGAGTCTCGTTGTCGTCAAAGTGATTATTATTAAAATTATTTTTTCTTGTCGGAATGTAGCACAAGAGGGAAAATGAATATACTCGCATGAATTATAACAAATGCTGCATCATTACTTACTGTCCTCCAGTTGAATAAAGATGAATTAAAGGAGCGAAAACACTAGATTAAACGAGATGCGAAGGGTTGTAGCTGTGCTAGAGGAAGCATGAAATGGAATAAAAAAGTTTAATATGAAACGAGTCTACGGGAAATAAGTCCCTTTGGACAGTGCTGATGAAATTATGCATACCAAGTATAACAAGCTGGTTGCTCTGCGACACCAGAAGAGTCAAGCTGAAGAGAAAAGTGGAAACGCGTTTTAAGCAAACGTTAAAAAATACACAACCACTGCATTGTGCTCTATATTCCGTTTGCTCCGGCACGTTTAAAAAGTCAGGAAGGCGAAGAAAAACAATGACAGCAAATATGCACAAACATATATATAGGTACTCCACACACGTACACATGTTATACCATGCCCACTGGAGAAAGAGAGGAAAGAAAATGCATGAATACTTAAAAAAAGTCATTAACATAATATACTTTTGTAGGTTGTACACATATAATAATAACCACTTCACCAAATAGATACAATTTTTTGGTATAAAGTGTACAAAAAAAAATTTGTGTGTGGGAATTCCATAATATTATGATATGATCATTCTTTTTGGAGTTGGGACATTTGCGGCTAAACTCGGATGACGACAATGATCAGCTACGCAGAATATATACCGGAGAAAATACAAAGTGGGTTTGGGTCAAGCTACTAACTTTCACTTGGTAATAATAGCAGGGCTGTCATTGCTTCAGTATATTTAGCATATTTCATGTCATGACACAATTTGTCAAGTTGTTTTCTTGTGTCATTAAATGACTTACTTTTCTCTCCCTTTCACCACAATTACCCGCTTCACAACAATCTTTCTTTTGCGTGATTAACATGTGTGAAACACACAAACACAAGGGCTATTGTGATTTCTTGTGTTTATGTATGCATATTTATATTTATACATGTATACAAAAGGTTTCCATGCATACACGTTGAAAGTAAGTTGAAAACTCTTCATCATATCATTTTCACTTTTTAGCGTTTGAGTCATTACTATTATTTGACCGTACCTGTCATTATTTGGTGGATAAATGTGTGAACAATTTTCCCTTCTGTCAAAATAATGAAAGCGAAACATATGCATTTTATGAGCGTAACACTATCATTTATTCCAATTGCCACTATTCCCAAACATATTATACATGCCTTTGTTTCACACCATGAGAGTGAAAGTTAAATATAAACATTGGGTGACGTAAATGATAACTTCAGCCCATCATTTCCTCATTCTTATGAATTCAGGAAACTCTTGCCAAAAGTAAACTGCCTAATTTATTTCTTAGTCGTTCATCCATGCACAGTTGTTTATTTTGTCTAAATGTCTACAATAAATAGTCAATTTTAAACAGCAGTTTTATAGTTTAATGAATTCTTGCTTGTCACATGCTGGGTTATATCAGACCTTGAAATTATTTATTTTCATTTACATGCTTAGCTATAGTAATGCAACCGGAAGTCTTTTCTTCATAAGAACAATTACGCGTTATTTTAAGAATCACAATAATACCCCACAAACAATAATCACTTTCTTTTATACCCCTATTTCCTGAATTTTTATAACTTCCATTGCATATGTTAGTTTTTGTATAGTTTCTTAATGACATTTTCATCCATGAAGCTTTTAAGTCTTGTCATGAGAGTAAACCGTGGAATAATCAGAGAAGCCATCAGAGAAAGCCATTGAACCTTTATACAAGTTAATTAAACAGGAAGATGTTTTCGTCAACAACTCACCTATAGTTGTGAGTACAGTCGAGGCAAAAAAGGCGGATTGAATATAGTCCCAGTCAGATTTGATCTCTGGAGTAACCACAGACATTCCTTCAGAGGCCACTTCGTCAATAATCTCTTCATATTTCTGGAGGGCTGTGATAAGTGTATAATTAAGGGCATCCGGCTACAATTTATATCAACATCAAAAAATCTCCGTTGTAGTTAGCATTTTTATCTACACATCCGGCTTCCTTTACAGCACATACGAAACTCTCCATTAAAATTTCTATTAAAACACTACTTTCCTGAATGTAATATGCATTATATGATGTGGTTAAGTTAAGTATGTAATATGATGTTTTTCTGCAACATGAGAAAAAAAGTTTTAACATTTTTTACATATTTCCAAATGGAAATAGCGGTCCATTAAATCATTCAAGATAATCCATGCCAAATCTCTAAAACTGTTAATGGATGAAATTTTATGTACACCGACGAAAACTTTACTTTTTTCTCGTTCAAATGTAGCGCAATCAGGTCATTTAGTAGACTCTGCGTATGTTTGTAGGTAGGTGTGCAAATATTATGTGTATAAAACTGTAGATTTTTGTGAGTGAACATACATAGTTATAGTTTTCATTTCAGCAATAACGTTGTCCAGTCTGCCGTCGGCAAAAGTTATCCCGTAAGTAAGGTTTAGTTTGCGTTTCACTTTTATTCGGTGTGCAGATTCCAACCAGTAGTAATGGGAAAGCTCTACTGAACTTTGGGTGTATCTTAACTAGGTTTATGTGTGTGTTTTATGTATGTATATCTATACTATACCTAATGTAACTGAACATTTTTTGCTGGAGGTGCTACTAATACGCATGTAAGGTATGTATACTCCATGATCCAGTATTTTTGTAACGTTATAGCAATAAACTATCTAAATTTTGTCTTATCACACGTAAAATTTTTACAACCCATTTCTGTGAACTATGAAAAGAGAAACCCATAATCTTATGACCTAGGCCCAATATACCAGCCCTAAAACCGTTTCAAACTTAATAACTAACAGAGTTTGATAAAAATGAGAGACTTCTGTTGATACAATAGGATGAAAAATACATACCTAATATGTAATATACATACTTGTACATACCTAATCTACTGATCTAGCATAATGGTTTCAGAACTACTTTTATTTCGGAACAGCGTTTCAACTTCTAGAAAATTAATGGCAGCAATAGTACCGTTTTAGCATAATAAACAAAGAGGCTCATGAAACAGAAGTAATGAACTTATTCATGGACTCAATTAATTACAGTCTTGAGTGAAAACATTGCTAAATTGTAAGAAATAGCCGGATGTACTTTTTTATATGAGGCTTTCAGAACATCTGAGTCTCTGTTTGCATCATTGTCATAAAAGAAGCTTTGTAATCTGTTAAAGAATTATGTAAATACACTTACATTATATGTACTACTTAGTATGGCTTTCGTAAAATTGGCTCGCCCTTCAGCAAGCAGCTTCTTAAGGTACGTCATTCGATCAATTTCTTCGGGATATTCCAGCGTCTGAAAGATCTGCATGTAGTAAAAAATATAGTATTAATTATTTAATTTTCTCCAATGTCACGTTGCAAAAACTCCATGTAGACATAAATGTTTTTACTAGAAAGCCAGAAATAAAGCAAAGATAATAAAATCTTGCAGTAAAAGCTAGGTGTTAGAAGTGCTACATGGATAACTTTCATTTTAAATGGCCAGCTATTTGTAGGATATATTTCCAAACTTAAAAGTAAATATTTACTCGTTTTATAGCCATGCATTTGTCAGGAGTAGTCATGGACATAAATATGCATTTATTGATTTCCGGAAAGGAAAGGAAGAGTTTTAAAGTAAATGGCCAAATGCGTTCAATTTGCTTTACCAATTCTGCAAACGTCACCAGCCGCATTAAATCTTTCTACTTGCTTACAAATCTGCGTATTTAAATATGTACATATGTGTATGTATCGATTGGGTAACTAAACTGTCATCATGAGTGAATTTTTTTTGGTGAAGATGCTATTGCTGCGTAACATCAAAATGTAAAGAAAGCAAATGTTTCAGTGTTTTTTGGCATCACCACCCGGAACAAGATCATCTTTGACACGATGAATTTTATAGTGAAATATAAGATGGAATTTAGTAAAATACGTTTACGCAAGCCGCTATATATAGAGACAAGTAAGAAAATAATGCGATTGAAATGAGCACGCATGTAAGACCGACATAAGTAGAGATGACGTAAGAAAACATTTTTTGCATCAAAAGCCGTTTTTAAACTAAAAAACATGGTTTCAAAGAGACCGACCTTCTCTTTTTTTTTATCGCACGCTTCCAGAAGATTATCATTGTGATTATAGCAAAAGAAGCCAACAACGAGAGAGAGAGAAAGAGACAGGGAGATGTGGAGAAAAAAGATACAAGTAGCATCTCACGACGTCTTGAGTAATGATACAGATTGTTGTAATGGCAGTAATGAACGACATTAAAACATGTTGGATCTATTCCAGAACATTCAGCCTCAGCAACTAGCAGCATTTATACAATGCAAGACTAAACAGCATTGGCTTCTGAACAGTTCCCTTAAGTAAGTAGCCATTGTGCCCGAGCTTGTTTCGTTCGGCTGTAAGTATTTCCATTACCAAGCGATTCTTCTAAATAGCACATGCTGGAACATCGAATTTAGGGGTTTTGTGTTTTGGCTTGACACAACATGCAGTTTTGAATCTGTATTCCAAAATTTAAAAATGGGAGTTGTATATTTTTAAGGGGCTTGGTGCAGCAAGATCCAGTCAGTGAATGAAAACTATGTTGTAAAACTAAAGTAGAAATATATTTCCCACATATTGCAACCAATTTCAAACAAATATTAAATACAGAGATGGGGAGTATGCACTTTAAACTTTTATAAAAGCAACAAATGTTGTGATAGTGAAGCCAGAGAATTATAGTTTTGCTAAGACTTATGGTTCTTTATAATAAATGGCATACCATTAAGATGCCAGAGGTCTAATTAGACAGAAAAATAGTGAGCACATGCTTCCTGAAAAACCACACGATGAATGTTATCGCTATCGCTCACTGGAAGGAAGTTATCCGTCTCGTTTTTGAATTATGGAATTGTATCAAAGCCTGGAAACCCATTGACGGCTCTATACAGTATATAAAAGTGTACATTACCGCAATAAGAATGACGGATCACGAATGATACGGTAAAATTTCATTTAACGTTTTGTCCTAAAACGTATAAAAAGTCGTAGTGCCATGCATGCAACGAATGAATGAATATTTAATGGAATCATATGGGAATCTTTGCGATATAAAAAACAAAGGAGTCTTAAAAGATATATTCTTAAGTCTTACGTCATATCTGTACACCTGTATATTTAGGAATCTCCACATCAGGTCATTCATCTCATTCACTAGGATTACTGAAACTCATTTAATATTTTATCCGAGAGTGTATCACTTGATCCAGTATTGAAATGCTTACTCAAAACATTGTGCCTCACAAACCTGGTTTTGTTTTAACGATATATAGACAAGAGTCATAAAGAGTACTGGTGAATAGGAAGGGCGTCACCCACCAATGCTTTCACTTTGCATAATATCTCGAATTATTCAGTTTTATCGAATGCATGCAAGCATTCTCTCTGGATACAAAGGCTCATCACATTCATTCACAGAGTCAATGAATCAATTTCATTTACCACGGCCTCGAAACAAATCAAACGGTAGCTCACGACTCATGTTTCCTTTTAGAATTTTAATGCCTTGTTCGTGTCCTACATTTTGGCCAGTTTACAAACTGAAACTGGGCGCATGCAAATTCAATAAAATCCTAAAACTGGATCACTCTGTGATCATTTACGACAGAGATATCTATTTCTTCCTTAGTATATACCACTGGCGGCTTTCCCTAATGAAAGATTTTCCTGGTTCTTAGACTTTTCTAACAAGGAGACAACATTACTATAAACATGTATGCTTAAACTATTCACACCTTAGGTGATATCAGTGCTGAGCTAATGAAGTCTGCTCTAGCAATTAACCGGGCCATTAGTTTAGCTAGATGTTTCAATGAATATCTGCACGTAACCGGAAATCCTTACTAAAACTTACAACCACAGCACCTGAACTCTATATTTTCCAATTGGTTAAGGTTCAAGCAATGCTTATGTATATTATTTATAGTAGTATTATATACATATGTATTTAATGTACAAATTGTATTGCTATTGAATAACTTGAGTTCGTGTTGGTTAGTTGTTAGTGGACAGTGGACGATATACATATGGATCGAAACAGAGTTGGCAACGTGTTTGGTCATTGCAGTAATATATTCAGTCCAAAACTTGCCTTAACGACTTAGTCATTTTACTCCAAGCTAATTATCAACCGTTTGGAGTTTTAGGTGGCAGCAGAAGATATTTTAACTCCCTGCACGAAAATAGCTGATTACATTTCCTTTCTTACCATAATGCACCTTATCCTTATATGATCCTCCCAGTGAACTTTTATGACCGGTCGATTTGTTAATGTGGAAGTAGAACGTAAAGATAAAGAAAGAAAATCATTTTCTAAAATCAACAGATTGAAGAAACTTATTCCCGAACCTGGTGTAAGACTCAGTTCCCATCTTATTTACATTTTGTACATATGCAGCTTTGTATAAATGTGTTTTCATTAATCTGAAGTTTGCTTTCTGTCGCTTACACTCCATTTCGTTTAAATGCAATGTAGGGTTTGATGGAGGTATGCGATATTAATGAGTGGATAAATTTATTTCGTTTTAACGAGCACATGTAGCAATATACCAGGCAGCAATGAATGTCAAATGTACAGTTGTAAAAAATGAATATATGAACGTCTGGCCGGCAAATACACACCAATACATCAGTCAACCTCGTGTGGGCATATAATAGAATCAAAATGGGAAAGCTTAAAACTTTTCCTTTCAACACTATTCCCCGGCCACTACCACACCACCCTCGTTGTTTGACCGAAAAATTCATGAACTGAAAGGTAAACAACTGCGCCATTCCAGTTGACTGTCACGCTATGTAATATTAAGTGAATTCAAAGTGCAATCTGTTGCAGAAACGGTTAAGCAAATATATACATGTTCTGACATTGATTTTCATATGTGTAAAATTACTTACTTGGATTACGAAACAAATGGTGAAAGTAATATTAAAACATTTTTTCGTCTTCTCATGCCATTTCCTGCTTGTATCCTTATTTGTAATCGTTCATTTAAGACTACGGCAAACACAAAAATGTCTGGAATTGCTGNAATATTAAAACATTTTTTCGTCTTCTCATGCCATTTCCTGCTTGTATCCTTATTTGTAATCGTTCATTTAAGACTACGGCAAACACAAAAATGTCTGGAATTGCTGGACTAAATATAAAAACATTCCATTGGAGTGAGTAACCATGAGATTACTGAGATTTCCATGAAGTCTCCTGCTGAGTTCCACATCACTGAAGGAAAATACAGTTTTCCACCACAACGACTTAATGGTTTTTCAAAGTGAAGTGATGCCAACGAACACAGTTACTGCTTTGTGTGTACAGCCATTAATACCGTATTTATTTATGTCAAACACTGGGACAACTTTTCCCTTAATAGTTTTCCCTGTTCCAATTGCAACTCATTCACCTATAAATCACCACCAATCTCATAGACCACAATCATCGCTTTAAAAAAATAGTTCTTTTAGTGGACCACTACTAAAACTGGGTGAGTGGTAAAATGTTAAAAGCAACCCAGGCAATATATGCCGGCGGCATGCAAAAAATTGTAATTATGGAATACATACATGTTATGTGCAATACATGCGACTGTTGCTGCTCCATTTCACTCAATAGCCATGTCTAAAATTTTAGGTGTATTTACACTTGGAATGAAACCATACTTACAAAACAAGACAAGCAAATTATTTATTGCAGTTATTTACGCTAGATAATGTTTAAAACACTTGGGATATCCCATTAATCGTTCTACATATATGATTGCTTCAAATCAACAATGACTTTTGTATGTAACCAGAGTTTTATAAAAAATATTTCTGTACATATCCTGCAGTGTATCGGTTTGGTGAGTGCCAAACAAAATGTTGGAGATTTGTAGTGAGCTTGACTAGTAAGCCTTGTTTTGACATTAGAAACAATGCATTTCCGTCAGGTACAATTCATTTTCAAGTTTACGTCTCCACCGCTGACTGCACACAGAAAAATCCTTGACAAGTCTGAACTACATATTTTTACAGTGTATCTGGAGCTATGCCATACCGAATACAATAGCAAAAGAATTTGAGAAAATGTGACACAAATGAATCATTCTGTCTGTCTAACGTACCCATTATTTTATTGCATTTACAATTTACTTAACACGTTCTCAGAAAAAGAGTTTGCTGCATGCCTGCATGCAGTAGCAGTGCAATTTGTAGGAAGTACATTTGCAATTATGACAAAAGTCATTAATCTTGGAATAAAAATTATAAGCGCATAAGTAGCGTGTAATTTTCTACCCTACATAAAAATAAAAGAGTAATATTAGCATCAGCCATGATTATTCGTCACGTCCGAACAATTACTGTTGTAAACGTTAGCTTGTACATAGTTTGTGTGTTGCTTATTATTGTTATTGAAATGGGTTCGGGTTATACACCAGGGGCCTCATTC
>JAHZNG010003173.1:0-11840 GCA_027744375.1 Orchesellides sinensis
GTAATAACCTAATTGCATATAAATTGCTTACATTTCTGTAACAATCCTTCAGCTCCATCAAAGCTGACACGTATACCAAGCAGATCAGTTTAATACATAGACCTAATAAGACCTAGGTCTATGGTTTAATATGTATCGACGAGAGTTACGCGAAAACAGTTCAATTAGTTTTGATGATTTTACTTTTACATGCCATCGTACATTTCTTATGAATATGGCCTTTCCAACAACTCTTTTAAAATGAACCAATCCTATCAAATTAAACAATTCAAATTATTACCATCAACATTAAAAACAATCTTGACACCTGGCTTAGACGGTCAAGCCATTCGAGATAGCCAGTGTCACTCAATACATTGAAAAAGGTATCAACTAGTCAATGAATCCAGTGGCCAGTGTGCACTTTATTATTATAAATGGTGTCATAAAATACTGAATGTTTTTGTGACTATCAGATAACCTTGGCTCATGAATGCATAACGAAAGGTGTTTGAAGTGCCTAGGAACTTATGTACATGCAAAGCACTTTCTACAAACAAAAAAGCGTTACATCAATGCTCGCATAAACGTCAATCTGGTATCAGGATATTTGTTATCATATCCCATTATCAGAAAGATAAAATAAAAATATCTGATGTTTTAGGTTGTATGGTATTACTACTAGTGTTGGCACTCAGATTCACTCAATTTTCGCCACATTTCATCTCACCAGTTAGGCGAATCTACAAGCTTTATCAGAGAATTTACGTCAACGAACCCAATTACACCAGGAGAGCAATGTAAGTCAAATAGATTTTTTCATCGAAATATACTCTTTTGTGATAAAGGGCATGGTTTCAATTATCATAAAACACTATTTATTGCTTATTATGAATTTCGTCGAGTTTGCATGCACATTTTTCTTTTCTACTATGACTCCTTTTCTTTTGCCACTTGAGTAGTTGTGGTGAATGATTTGAAAGGTTCGATACTTTTATACCTTGTATTGGTTAGAAATCAATTACTCAATGGGATAATTTTTACTATAGCCAAAAACAGGTAGAGTTGATTTAGAACCTTCGTAATGAGTACATATTATGTGCAATGTAATAAGCTAGGATTTGCAATTCAATATTTACTGAGGCGAGGTGAAAGTTCAGGGCAAGGTATTTTTAAAAACTTGTTTACAAAAAGATTCATAAATAACCCAATTACATTATATGTATGGCGGATGTGGAAATTTTTTCTTGTAGTGGTTTTATTATAAGAAAATCTTTAACTAAAGGCAAACCATACAAATATATTAGAGCAAGCGTTATTTTACGCATTATTTCAATACTTCTACTCAGGCATACAAATAATTACATATACATATACATGTGCAACCACTTTGATCTGCATTGTGAAGGACACATTTATTATTACAATATAACGAGAATGAAAACCACGACACAACACGTAAAGCAGTTAATCTCTCGTTGTAAAAACCCTTTCTTCTCCTTCTCGGGTTAAGTTAGTGAACCCTTTCGCTCCCAACTTGAAAGTGAAGGAAAAGAAGGCAATGTCTTTTGTTGGATATTTATACTGTGTGGTTGTGACCAGAAAACATCTCGGCGACACTAGCTTCCTAAACAAGCTAATTCTCCCGTAGAGTCCAAAAGATATTATTCTTGATTATGTAGATAATTTATGAGCAGTCGTATTACAAATGTTATTCACAGTTTGTCAGTGAAAGATGTGATACCACTGTGGCTATCCACTTTTCCTGTAAAAGCCCAACAATAAAAAACTACAAAATATACGTACAAATGCACACCAGCATACAAGTCTACATGCTATAGCGAAAGAAACAAGCTTAACGAGTTGAAGTGGGAATAGCAGTAATTTTAATAAGTAGTCAATGAGCATTTATAATCTTTGTAGGATTGGCATTGCGGCTGAAGACGAAAGTGTCTCCGAGGATTATGTATATTACCATATCCTCATAATATTTGTAATATCACTCGTAAGCTCCCTTCATATTTCAAAACAACTTGTTCCAGTCGCATGCAATTACTGCAGTACCAATGCTATTATTTTACATGCATACATCATTCTTCCTCTCTACGACTTGTGCCAGAAGGCAACAATCAGTGACAGTGGGATGTCCTTTTTTTCTTGAATTTGTCTTTGCTGGAAAATTTTTGACTGCATGTGCTTGCTCCTGTGCCCTTTTCTAAAATGAGCAATGGAAATATACTACAAGGCTGCTTGAGAAAACAAGCCAATAATAAATATTTGGACTTAGACAGACCTATATATTTGGTCAACCTGCTGTGGGAGCTTAAACTTATTGTATTTCATGTAACATAACGTATTATATGCTACTTTGCCTCATTTTGCATGTCGACTGATTCCACGGTTGTTTGTTGAATATATGCATCTGTACACAAAAACGACCGTCAGAATTCATGTAATCATGCACTCTCCTTTAATGTACGCTGCAACAATCTGAAATCTGATGTGATCTCAGTAGCAATGCACCAATACTGTTTGGTAACCTTACCCTTTTTGGTAGTTTTGTAAATTGTGCTTGCATATTGAGTAGCAATATGCAAATGGAGTTCTCACATTTAACAATGATATTCTCTTGATGAGAGCAAAGACTTGTTGTGATTATGAATACTCAAGAGGCAGTTATGTTTCTCCCAGTGTTCGCATGAATCAGCCATGAGTGGCGAAGGTAGCCGGTGCTTGCACAGTTAGAGATGAATTTTCTTATAAAGAGTTAGGATAAACGTGAGTCATTCACGAGTACTTAAAATTCATCATATCATAACATAAGATCATTATTACTTTCAAGACTTCTGCCCACATATTAATTATTGTCTCTGTGTGCGTGCTCATGTCCATTCAGCCTTGCGCTTCCTGTCGACCCGAGTTTAATATCCATACAATCTGAGTCTAATTGAGACTGCATTGGTAAAGTAATATTAGTAAATCAAGCATTAAAAGAGTGTTTGTGGATAGGTGTGGTGCATTTGGTGGTCTTCAACTAGCGAAACAGGAGTGCCTACTTCCTGAAATGTAAATACCTAATATGTGAAACAAAGGTGTGAAAATTTTGTTGTCTGTGGCTATGTTCACAGGTTGCTGCTAACCCAAGAAGGTTTGGATGAAAATATTACTACATTCCTAATTTATATGGCAATATGATTCTCTTTGTTGGTGGCATCGATCGAAAGTAGAAAACACTATGCACTTTGCAATGCGGTTTCTCTTCAAACAGGAAAGTGTTGGAAGCATGTGTCGTTTTTATTGTAGGATGATTGTGTTCTGGCATGCCTTTTTACAAATTTTCAATTCATTAATATTAAGACTCACTATTTTTTCGTTTGCATACATGCATACATGTGTACATGTAAGCATCTATAATTGATTAGGTCGTTAACATTCTTGCCAACCACGTTCAGTATTTAGTATTTTATAAAGTATAAAAATGCAATACAAGGTCTTTCCTGCTCAAGGAATGAGTTAATGTAAGCCGGAGCTTATTAGTATTATCTTTAGTGAATTAAGACATTATGTTTGGCATAGTAGGACTGGGAGTACTATTAATTTGCAAGTACTCAAAGCTTAATGCAAAGTGTCAGTGTCAGTCACAACGAGACAATTTAATCTTTTTAATTTCCGTAGAATAATCGAGTCCAAAGATTAGCAGGCAAAAACCAATTTTATTTGCTTGCTTTGTATATGTCTTGTTTATACGATCTCATCTTCAACAACAACGTTGTTTATGCATTTATTTATTTAAAAGATGCACAACGCAAAATGTGTCAAAAATTTCCATTAACTAGATGTAACTGTGTAAAAGCTTCGCGAAAAATAAATCCAGTGGTTATGGTTCGTGTGTGGTTATAAAGCACATACAATTAGTGGTGCTTAATATAACTAGAATTAAATAGCTTGAGTTAAACGCGGGGTGACGGCTTACGTTATATAATTTAAAGTTTTTGCAAATCGTAAAGTATCATGAATCATATCGTGTCATATGTACTTTGGCATGTTTGTGGCTTCAGATTTATGTATTTAGTATCACTTATGAATCTGCACTACATCACTACATATACTTACTTTAGTTTGCATGTTTTGGAGTTTGTAGATATGATTTAGTAAAGTTACATGCATGCTAACCCTTTTGTAGATGAAGGTTGGTTTGTATTTTTTACAAGCTGCAATTGCACACTTACGCTTTAACATAGTCATTTGTACTCTGCACGATAATATGAAAGATTGATGCTACTATCACAGTACAGTTTACTGCTACGAGGAGCTTGTTAAAATGTTTCCACTTGCTCCCTAACGATTGCTACGAACACATGCATCGTAGCAGTACTTTGCATTTAAATCTAAAGATGTTTATAGTTAGGTGAAATCGTTTGATAGTTATAATGCATTTCAGAGAAGGGCTTCGCCAGAGTTAATCGCTAATTTTTGTATATAAGGCAAAGATATTCTATTCATCAAAGTATTAGCAAGTCAGGTTTACGATTTCAGTCAATTACTGCGTAATGCAAAAATTCATTAAAATTTCAGTTCATCTTCATACTGTGTCAACGTAATGGCCAAGTCATTTGTGATAAATATTTCATGAATAATTAAGTCTTTATGTATTTGCTAGCAACAGGGATTAAGTAAATTAACTTGGTGGATTGCGTAGGGGTATTTAAACTAAATTGATTCAAGAGTAAGGTCGTCACAAATGCAATTCTAAGTAAATCTTTAGAAGTGGATGTATAAGAGAATTCATTGTGAATATAAATGTGAGCAAGTACACACAATTGGGCGTTGTGTATCTTCAATCTTGTAATGAGCAGCAAAATTACAGCGTTTGGTTACTTGGAAAATTCAGTGAATTACATGGATTAGAGAAACTGCATATCATTTGTAACGGTTTTGTAGCCATTCGTAGAACATACGGATTTTTATCCAGTTGAAAATGGGATGCGTGTAAATAACAAGGGGGAAGAGTTACATAAATCGTTTTTGGTTGTAAATTTTATTGAGGAAGTGGGGAGTTTCAATCAACTTATCATCTAGTCGTGAAGTCATGAAACCTAGAGAGAATTATACACTATGGTAAGCGTAGAAATGAAAACTGCATGCTTTAAAACATATTTTTGATTATGTGCAGCTAGAGAGATTCACTGTGTGTTCAAGAGTCAAGGCGGCTGGGAAAGATCTCAAGGAAACAACGGATCTTCATCTGTCTTACCATGAAAGTTGCTGTGATACTTTTGGTGGCAATATGTGTGGTCTTCAGTATGACTGGAGCATCACCTTTGGCTGGTAGATCCAGAGCAAAGGATGTTCTCACACAAGGAGGAGAAGATCCGGACCCAGAGATTCGTCAAAGGAGAGACTTTGTCAAACAGGTAGGTATACCAATATTACCTTGCCACTACTCATGATTTTTTTAAAGATACCGATAATAAGGTAATCTTTATTTCTATTTATGTGATGGGTTTTTGGGTAGATGATGACAGATGCCTGGAATGACTACTCTGAATGGGCATGGGGACAAAACGAATTAAAACCTGTATCCCAGTCCGGACAAAATGGAGGAATTTTCGGTAACGCTCAGATTGGTGCAACTATTGTGGATGCTATTGACACATTGTACATTATGGACATGATGGCGGAATACCAAAGAGCTCGCGATTTTTCTGCCAACTTGACCTTCACTGGAATTGTAAGTTTCTTAAACATGGTTGTACAATGTATAAATTTATAAGACCCATTTATAAATTTCAAAATTGAATTGGTATATTACAGGACGCTTCCGTATCGGTATTCGAGACGAATATTCGTATTGTCGGAGGATTCTTAACTGCTTACGCGTTGACAAATGATACTATGTATGTGGAGAAAGCTAAGGAAATGGCCACACTTTTACTTCCTGCTTTCGACACTCCTTCTGGACTTCCTTATAGTTAACGTTAACATTAAGACTGGGCAGCCAAACTCAAATACAGAGACTGTCCTTGCTGAATTCGGAACATTGGTAGGGTTGAACTAATTAAATATCCACAATCCTCGTTGTCAAATTAATAACTAAATTTTCAAACTCTAGATCAGTTCTTCATTCATTCATAATTTATTGTCTTTCTAAAGCATTTAGAGTTCCTCTACCTCTCAGAAGTCACTGGAGATCCTATCTTTAGAGAAAAGGCCTTGAGAATCCGTGAAATCATGAAAAATATTAATAAGCCTAATGGACTTTACTGGAATTTTGCTGATGTGATTACTGGTCAGTTCTCAAGAAATCACGTTAGTATTGGAGCATTAGGGGACAGTTTCTACGAATATTTACTTAAGGCCAGCATCCAGTTGGGAGACAGGGAGGCACGCCAAATGTATGACGACGCAATGGACGCTTTCGTCAGTAATAATCTCGTGAAAGTTTCAAAGCCTAGCAATTTACTTTACATTGCCGAGTCGCGTGATGGAAGAGCCGATGATATTGTCTGAGAGAGATGCTGAGATTGGCCAAAACTTTACTAAAACTTGCCATGAATCTTATATCAGAACTGCAACAAAAATTGGTAAAATTTCACTATTACGTAACCATTTGTTATATAAAAGCACTTCAATAATTCGATATTTTTGTTTTTAATATTAGGTCCGGAAGTTTTCCGCTTCAATGATGAAGTAGAGGCAGAAGGTCAATATGACAGTGACAAAGGTATTTATTGCATACAAAATATTAAACTTATGTATAATGTCGTAAGTGTTATGTATAAGTTACTTAACGTTTTGGTTTCCATTTTCAGGTTACATTCTTCGCCCAGAAGTTCTTGAATCGTACTTTGTACTATACCGAATTACAGGAGATAGAAAGTACCGTGATTGGGCATGGGAAGCTGCTCAAGCTATTGAGCGCTACACAAAGGCTGGTAAGATAAGATAGGAACTTACGCATTATTCAATATCAATTCAGTCTCATACATTTAGTATTGAACGTACTTAATAGGTCCTGGCCGTGGGTACTCTGGCATTAGAAATGTTGACTCAACCAATCCAGAAAAAGATGATGTACAACAGACATTTTTCCTTGCAGAAACATTGAAGGTGCATATACACATTTTTTGTTACACTGCATTAAATCAAATGCAGAAATGAAAAAGTATTGTAAAGTTTATTGATTTGAGAAATTAATTGCCAAAAATTTTGCTAATATCTCTTTTAACTTTTATTTTCAGTATCTCTATCTTATCTTCAGTAGCAATGACTTGATTAGCCTGGACCAATGGGTATTCAATACTGAATGTCATCCACTTCCTATCAAGGGAGCCAACCGTAATTACTAGTGAATACAAAGACATGCAATTCCAAATGTGATAAATAAAATCGCATCTAAACCAATAAAAGAAACTTTTACTCTCGCAACATGAAAGCTAATATGTAACACACGCTTATAAAAACTTTACTTTGAGGATATGGAAAAAACGTTACTGAAAAATACATTGAAAAAAATACATATGTATAGTATTATAAATTAAAGATTAAAAAACAATATCTTGTTTCATGAAAGGCGTCAATACAATAATTTCTGGCAGTCTGACATTGTGGATTAATCAAAGTCTTTCGGAATTGGACATCCAAAAGTCTCTGCAAACTGCTTAGATCGCTTCAATGGAAGAGTTGCCCTAGTGTTTCCAGAACTGTGACCCGCAAGCAAGTCATTGTAGCTATCTTGGACATCCTTCTTGTCGCACCACATCTAAATATCCCGGAAATTAATCTATAATTTTGGTTATCATTTAAAAGACTTGCTTAAGTATAGTACACACGGGTACTCACGTTTCCGTATTTCATATAGAAGAGTTTCTGAGGAGTAAAGCTCTTGAGTCCTGAAAGAACTCTCTCTCGTTTACCCTGCTTTTTCAGCTCTTTAAGATATTCCTCATACGAAAAATGGCTAATGTATATGGCCAAAATGTCAGAAATATCTTCGTTTACTGTCTTCCAGCCATTAATTTTTTCTTTTGAAGTTTCTGATACATTGTGCTCAGTACTGCCGTAATCAGCGGCAACCCTTTGAACCCACGTATTGTATAGTGCCACGCTTTTTTTATCCCAAAATTCACCCGCCTGCCCATGCTTGTTGAACGTGCGTCCTGTAATTCAATTAAATTTACTTACGTTCGTGTCCAGTCAATATTTGTACGTCAAGTTTAAATATTTTTTTCCAAACCTTGCGTATCGAATGAATGGCCGATTTCGTGAGCCAGAACCATCCCTAGTCCTCCAAAGTTCATGAAGCTACAAATTATTCATGTGATTTTTTTAATGAAGAATAAAATAATGATAAAGTAAGTATTGTAAGAGTTTGGAATAATACAGTTTACATATTTACATACCCAGGTCTACCAACCTCAAACAAGGGTGCTTGCACTATTCCACCTTCGATACCTAGTAAATCCAATTTGCATAAATCAACTGTTAATCTAAAGTAACTGTAATTTAAAGAAAGACATTACTTACGCGCCTCATTGATTATCTTATGAAATTGAGCTTGGACTGTGCCCAAGTAACGACTCCATTCCGATCCATAACTGGGAAACAGTGAAGGTATTTAACTAATTGTAAGTGAGTAAACAATATATAACGGTTAGTCTTTACTTTATCACTAGACCTGAAAACTTACATATGATATTGCTTCCCCGACAAGATAGTTTTTGCTAAGTTGTTCATCCAAGAATTTTTCTTCATTTTAGCCCAACTTGTCACAGACAGATAGATCAAAGGGTATGAGGTGCTTTCGTCTCTGGATCCCTTAAACTGTATTTAAACCATTATTCGTTAGAAATACATAGTCGGACTCAGATTCATTATAGCAAAATGGTTTCAAACCACAAATCAATCTTTTTCCTTCTCCAATTTTTAGTTACAAATATCTACATAAATGTAATATTTACGATTCTCGCGCTTTAAACATACCCCTCGGTAAAAGTTTTTGAGACCATTCGGCTTCTTAGTCCAATTCGGTTCAGCGATAAAAAAGTTCATACTTTTTATTTTGTCTTTCAAATAAATGTTAGTCTTATTTTCCATCCATTTTGTATCATCGATCGAATCCAGATACCCAAGCCGGATTTTTTCCATGAGGTCCTTTATCTAAACAAGAGGAAGAGTAAACAAGGAAAACTGTCAACATTTACGTGTAAGTTTCGCTTTCTAAGTATATTTAAATTAGTTGACAAAATTACTGCAGGGGTTGACTTTGATTCATCGTAATATGTTTTCAGGTAGGTTTTTCCCAACGAATACCCAAAGATTTCCTTTGTTCTTGATAGACTTTGTTCTCTCGGTCTAAAAGAAAAACACGTCATTCATCATTCAACTACAAGTTAAGTTAATCATACTCATTCATATCAAATCAAGTAAAGTAGGTTATGTTTAGTACCCCGTTTCTTCTGTACACTTGAAAACGTTTAAGTCATCAAGTAAAACTGTTGATTCTTGAAGGAGCATAGAAACCATTTGAAGATGCAGTGCGTTTGCTACAGACTTCTTATCATGAGTCAAACTGTAGTTTACACTTGAAATTATACTCATAATAGTGTCAATAGGTAACGTTATAGAAATAGGCGTATCTGGAGACACTTTAATATCACTTCCTGGTCCTTCATATACACGTTGAAAAAATCTTAACCAGTCAATATTCATTTTCATATTAATGCTATTTAAGTACTTGTCAGTTTTATCTTGCAAGTCTTGAATAGTGATAAGCTGGTCCCCAGTTTGATAATTTGGCATTGTTGCTATTATATTGAGGTTGTTAACAAAATTGAGCATTCCCTCAAGCTGTTCCAATCTCGCAGGTTTCTTTCGGCCAGATCTCTTTTGAGTGATTTGAAGCATGGGTGTATAGTCCTCAGAACTTATCGAGAAGGAAGTTTTACCGATGCCCAACTAAGTAAAACGAGATGAATTTATGTATTTCCAACTAATTTTAAAAGTTGATGCAAATAAAATATTGCTTTCTGATTAAGATACGTACTTCCAACTGCCCATTATTATTCATTGTCGCCAGAAACACAAAGGGTTTGAATCCCACCCTCTCAATTCTGTTCATGTCAGCAATCATGTCCAGCCAGTCGAATTTTTCACCAGGTTCGCGATTAGCAAAAATCGGCCACTCTCCGTAATTTTTTGACATGTATTCCAAGATATCTTTAACGTCTTGGTCGTCATTTGCCGCTGAATGGTGAATAAAGGAGTAGAAAATCATTATAAATTATATGTACTTGAGCTTTAAGTATGTTTGTAGTTGGTTTTGTATTTATTAGAAATACCTTTGTTTTTGCATTGATGGTAATACGTCTGAGCTTCCTTAAACAAAAAGTCGCCGTCATGGGCGCCTGTTTTATCTTCAAGCATCTCTATATATTTATAAGTACGTTCAACAGTGTTCAATTTTAACTTACGTATGTACTACCATGTACTACCGACATAACAGTATGCAGTACATATTAATGAATTACATACGATTTATAAATCGAGTTATTTGTGCTATTGAGGCGTTATACTTACCTCTCGTTTGTGCATCCACGGTTTGCATCAGTCTCTCCAACTGATTAATATTATCTGAATTTGAAAAACGAAATTATTTAATAATGTGAATTTATAGGCCTATTGGCAAGAGCAGTCAGTAAATTGCTTTACCTGCCCCATTAACACGTCTGGCACAAACGTATGACAGCCACATATTAGGTTTGCAAGGATAGACCGTAAAGTTCGTAGCAGTCGCGATTTCCAATGCTGGCGAAGTTGCAAAATTTAAATTTAATGTAAATTAGTACTACTGGCTTGGAAAATATGGATTAAGATTACTGAAAAATTATGACATGTGATTAAAATACCGGAATCCAAACACTGTTTCTCATAGCAGACATCTTTGTCGTACTTGGTTATCCCTCGCCATTCTTCTTCCGGCAATCCTCCCTCCCTAGCAAGAAGTTGAATCTTTTCAAGATATCTTTTCTGCCATTCTTCAAATTGGGCCCCTGTTTTTCGAGGATGTCGTTTAGCAAAGGACGTACCAACTAAGATTAATACCATAAAAGGCATTAACTTTGAACTTCGTAGCTTCATGTCTACGTAGCAAAAATTTAGAACAGACTTATTTTGAATACGTAATTAACTAATCAGCTACTCAAATATGCACCATCTGGATATTAATACTCCGAGCCTGGTATAAAATAACTAAATATGTAAGTCTGTATCTGACTAAAATTTATATAGTCTTCATCGATAAAAATTCCAGGGAATTTTGAGTAAATGTATGTATATGTACATGGTCAAATATTTTACAATTAAAATTTCATGCGTTCATGATTCAAGTTACTGCATCATTTTATTACAATTATATTTTAATCTGAAAGAATATTTAGCTTAAGTATATATTCAAACGAATTAATCCATTGCTATTCAATGCTTACAAACTTTGCTAAAGATTAAAAATAGTAACGACGATACTTGTAATGCTATGATTAAGGTTCTTCAGATATGCAGATTGCAACCGCATCGCCAATTAGTATTTCATCCGGCCTTACTGCTATAATAATCTGGAAACAATGGGATCGCATACCATTGCTGACTAAACTTTTAGGTGAAATGAAACTATTGATGCGGAGTGATTTATAAAAAACAAACTCATAAATCATTTAATTTTTCGCAACTTAATTAATTTTCCGAGGTTTGCCCTGATATTGAATGCATTACAAACTAATTTTTATTTTAAAAAGTAATATTTTATATGATAATAAAAGCTGCTAGAAGATCTTTACCATGAACATGACTTTAGTGGCTAATTA